>JAHZNB010001457.1:0-29557 GCA_027744295.1 Callyntrura guangdongensis
TTTTTAAATGTGTGTATAGTTTTTGGAGAGGAGAATTATGAAGTTAAAATATATGCCAATTTTATAGAGATGTCAAATTTTATTTTGCTTGAGGAATAATATTATGGTGAAGTACGTTATGCAATGTATATCTTAAGCAGTTGTTTCTTTGCTCAATATTCCCACGAAATTGATACCTCATTCACTGCGTTTCTTTGTTACGATAAAATAACTCAATCAGAGAAAAATGGTAATTAATTATAGATCCGTATCCCTTTGTAAGTCATTCATCAAGAAAGCCATTGTAGTCAAACGTAACGACATCCTTAATGATGGTTATATTGAGTTCTGGAGACCTAACTAACTCACAAAGTGGGGGTTGGAGTGTGATATAAGCAGCATTGATGTTTTTTCGAAGCAAGAAAGTTTCGCTGACAAAGATGTATATTTTATAAAAACCTGTGCAAATGAAATACCGTGATGTTGAATACCCGCGTTTTATTACTGTGTGGCGGATACTTACTAATAACTTACACCAACCAACTAAAGCAACGTTTTCAGCATTTAAATACATAGTTTATTAATTGGTCGTTTTATTTTGGCCATTGCAGGTTGGTTATTATCGCCATTTTTAACCACTGACGTGGACAAGTGCTTGAAACCTGTTATAATGTAGTGACGTGTTAATAAATACATGAAAAGACTCAATGTGGATTATTATTACCTCGATCGATCGATACCCAACACCCGAGGCTTATCTCTTGGATATTAAATCTCATCTAACAGGTAAATATTTATGTGAAAAATTATATTACATCTTAATTACAATGTGCCGTTTTTTATTGTTGTTTCCTGATGGATAGTTAGTGGATGTCAGCGCAAGTTTGATAAACTGAATAATTTACACATTTTACACATAAAGCAATGCCCACGTTATGAATAGAGTTGTATGTTATACATGTGGATGTCATTCCTATTAGAAAGGTAATTCTATATATTCCCAATTCATTGTGTAATACAAAATTCTCAACAAAATAGATGATTACAGTAAACACACGGCGTGTCTAAATGCGTTTGGACCATTGGACCACTTCCAACAAGAGAAAAACCTTATTTTTAGAATCGCTTCTCAACTCTACTGGTTTATCCATTCATTATTTTGCAATTTGAGATTGGCTTCCTTTACAGGCCACATTAAATGGTTCTTATGTAGGCACAAAAATGCTTATAAACGTTTGTATCTGACTCATTTCAATGACTCTGATACTTTATATCGTTTCTTATTTAATGGTATTTGTTCATGTCATGTGCTTATGGGAATTTCCATGTACCAAACAACCGTTTCATTTCAGTTTGTCGAGAGTGATTCAAAAAATCTCATAAATATCTTTTTGTGTCCGCTTTGATGTGGTTGGAGTAGATAGACGATGGCATACTTGCATCTTGTACCATTTATTCTTGTTAAACTGGTGGAATGTATGTACCGCATATTCCTGCATCGTTTTATCGTCTACACAGAAAACAGTATTGTATAACTTCTCTTTGAGTATTATTAAATAAAAACAATCAAGTCATAGAATTCAAGCACATCTTTCCTAAAACGCATATACATATGTATTTGAAAAAGAAAACTGGACGAACCATTCCCCTTCCCATCGTTCCTACTTGCTTACTATATTCCTCTCTTTTTTCTTTCATCGTGGTCGTCGTGAATTCCAAATTGATTCTTATGCTCCCGGACTCATCGTAGTCATGTTTAATGTTTATAACTGAAATTAGCTCGCCGTTCGACGCTATCTTGTTGTCTAGCTTATAATAGCATTTGCTGCTCTAGGTGCCTTTTATAAAGTGGGAATTGGCATTTTAATTTTCTTGGCGTGTGCATTTCTCAGCTATTCTGTCGGTTGTGGTTCCTCCTAGAACCTATTAAGTTAAACATAAACAAAAGGCAAGACAGAAGACGATACCAACTGCCAACTACCGAAATTCATGTACAAGAACCTCCTTGGACTTGAGTTTGAGTTGTAATAGAATAAATAATCTTGTTTCAACCAAATCATGCAAGCAAACAGGATGTTATTAGAAATGAGGATGATGCTGATTTTGTAATAAAAATAGCAAACATTATTACTACATTTACGTCGTTCCGATGATGAGATGAGGTTGTTAACAACTGCTGTTTGTTGCAAAGTTGCAAGCAGCCTTCTTGTTGCAAGTGTCTCTGGTCTTCGCTGTATCTTGCAGGGAGACATGATGGCACACAAAAAAATACTGCACCACCACCACCAACGCCAACTTTTGAACTAAATTCCCATTACAATTGACAGAAATTAGTGTTACTGCTGGCTGTTAACTATATAATTGTGGCAGTTTTTTCGGAAGCACGCACATGCATATATATAGGCATATACGCGCATTCGTATATTTATATAACTGTGAAAAGAAAGGATCATTGCCGTGTGTTTTTCACCACGCTACGCCACATCTGGTCCGTTCTTTAATAAAACGAATAGTTTTGGACCAAGCACAGAATAAGAATTGGGTCATCTTTTTAAAAGTGTGCTTCTTTCTTTTCAGATCCTACTCTGCCATTTGGATAGACAATTTCAAAATTACAAAGCTACCAAAGCATACAGCTCCCTTTATAAATATTTCGATTACTTTTTCCGTGGTAGTAGTCCAGGCCAAAATACTCGAGCCAATAAAAAAGCAATATGTCAACTTCAATTTTTTTTTCTCGACAGATGTACATATGGATCATCATACTTATATGGGTTTAAAATACTTTTGGACAGTACACTGTACAACGTTTCATTTTACCAATGCAATGCGGTACGGTCCCATCTCACAAATAAAACTAAAAACCAGTCAGTCAAAAACGTTAAATAAATCTTATCGGTTTGAACATTTTTCTTTGAGAAGTAATAATGGTTTTACCAACTTACAGACGTCTGAAGTAAACAGCGTCGTCGGCACATTTTTAGTTATTTTTCAAAGTAGTCCATTAAGGAATTCATCGCCTTCCTTAGTTTTTATGACCCAATACGGATTATTTCAGTTTTGGAAAAAAAAACTGCCAGTGTATGAAATATTGGATATCTATTAACCTGTCTACTGCTTCATCAGATTAGCATCGTGATCATAGGTATTATCAGCAGACGCAGAAACACAGTAAAATGCACTTTCCATTTAATAGTTTTCTCATAAAAATCGTGTCTGGACAGTTATTGATGAAAATCTACACAACCGGAATCTTTGAAAAGCTGCAAAAAAAGTTGTAATGAAAGGGAAAACTTACACTTCTACTTTTTAGTAGTATTTTAAAGCTGTAATAACCTTATCATATGTTCGTCCGTCAGCGAATTCTTATCGATGGTTTTTTTTAAAAAAAACGCGAAGAGCAATTAATGATTTTGATTTTACGAAGAAGCCAAGATCGGTTCGATAATGAAATCCTTAAAGACCATCGGAACACTTTTGATGAAAAATGTAAGTAAACGGCATAAAAATACTATTAAAATGTGTAAAGCGACATATGATGAAACGTGCTAAACTGGAATTCCCAAATGGCGTCTAAAATCTCAAAATTCTTCTGCATTCTATTTGCTTGTGCCTGGATAAGTATTTTCTATCATTTTAAAAAAAATCGGAAAGATAAGAAATAATCGTGAACTAAGAAATTTAAATAAATACAATTCAATGTCCATTCTTTCAAGATAGAAAAATGTCATCTGTCGGACACTAAGATTGAAATATTATCCTTTTAATTGCCATTATTTTATTTTTTTTAAATTATTTTACTCGTTCACAGGGGCGTATCAATATTAAGTAAACAAAGTAACTCGTCTTGTGTATTTTATTAAAAACTATCCTGTCTGATGTTTATTTATCAGTCCATCACACATTTACGTTGCATCATGCATCTTGTTTATTCGAAAACAATTGCTAATAATGATGGTTGTTGAGGATTCTGATTAAGTTTTCAGGTTGGACATAGATTGTTTGGCAATATCACGAATAATGAATGACTGAACTGACTCGATAGTGTTTTGTGGTGATTAGTTTGTCAGCGTATAAAAGAAGCCATCCAAATTTCTTTTCATAACAAGAAATTATGATTGTTTTAACATGATGTAGTCAATCCTGATAGACCATAAATAATAATTTTGTCTTACTCTGTATCATTCCTCCAGCGCATCAGGTTTTTCATGACATACTTGATTCAGTTTGTTGTCAATTCGGTGTGGCCAGTTATTTGAATAATATACCTATAGTCAATGTATTGACGCCGCAGTTTGTTATTTCACCTTGTCATGGCTTTGCAGTTTTACTGGACTTCCAAATATGTTCACAACTTTACCTAAAAAACTGTACTAGCAATATCTAATTGTGCATAAATTTTCCATTTCAATCGAAAACTCCGTATTATCTTTATACACTATCCAAAGGCACTAAAACGCAAACCAGGGTTTCATTTTTCTGATAAACTAACAACAGCATAAGAATCCACTTTTGTTGATGTGTAAACACGTAGGCTTCCTGTCCTGTCAACTTGATTGGCTTCTGTGTGTACTGCTTGTGTACACACATTTTGGGTAGGTATAATCTTTCAGATTTTTCTTTTGGGGCGAGTCAAGCCGAAAGTCAGTTCAAGGTTTTTTCTAGCACTGCTGTCGCTGCCAAGAAAACACATCCATCTTTTGTGTATGTTACTGGATATCTTTTCTGAGTAGAATTGCCGTTTTGCTCGTTTTATATTACAAAAAGACACCATGTTCAGTGGAAGGCCTGATTTGTCCATCATTTATTTAAGAAAGACTCGAATAGCATAAAAAGAAGGAGGACTGAAACAACTTCAAGAGTAAAAACCACTATTTTACACTAAATGGCTTGTGGTAATTCAACTTGCTTTTGTAAATTTCACGATTCTTTTCGTCATTGTTAGGTTTTTATTACATGTGTACAATTTCTTGAAAACAAGTAATTTCGCCCATCTTGGCTCACTTGTAATTTTTTATTGTGCCTCTACTGCTAGAGAAACTGCACAAAATAATATTTTCATTTGATACATAAGCATATATGAAAGTACGCACGTTTATATAATTATATGTGAAGATGATAACACGGTTGGATGCTGGTTTGTGTGATAATCATGATTATGTTTATGGTTGCCATTTTGCAAAAAAACTGAACAGCCCAAAACTACTAATTAAGAGGAATTCATTTTTTGACATGCAAAATCAGTTTACGTAAGAAACGGGCGTTTTTATTTATGTTATTTAATAGGAATATCTACTAACACAATGAATGAACACTTTGTTAAAAAAACGCAAAATTTTGAAGAATACATTATTATCGTCCAAGTGATTATGGTATAACTACAGAGTTTACCCCCATGTGAAACAAGAATAAAAACCAAATTCTCGTCTCCACTGCCTAATTATTTGCTGATCACATTGTTATATACCGGAGTATTCCAGAGAATGTAAATGTAACATTTTGATTTTTGAAGGAAATGTTTGAAAGTGCTTCAATGTGAAAACATTCAACAGTATTAATACTTGTGCAGTGCAGTCCAGTATATTTATTTCGGTTAAAATAAAAATATTTATTCCGTATGTGTACATATATATCGTACACTTTTATGGAATTAAAAAGCATACTGCCTTGATGCGCATTGCGTATGTAAGGTATATTTTATATTAATAGTAACTAACAATGTTTCAATTTTCCCTTTTAAAGACCCCCATAAATATCTGTAGATTCACAAGCTCGAATAAAATTGTACTTTTATGTGGCCTTAGGGTGCAACCAAAGCAGGTGTCCTTTTCGAAAACGGATGAGAGCATCACCTGCACGACAATGAAATTGTGATGGTGTTCTGCATCTTGCGTTTCTTGTAGAGCGAGCCAACCCTTATCCTGGGAGTTCTCACTCATTTCACGTCTTCTGTGTATGTATAGTCGTGCACAAGTATAAAAATATACCCTTGTCATCAGCCACGGGGACTATTTTTATCATGGCATAATAGCTGGAGTGTGCAGCGTTGCATATCAAAGTCACTTTAATGACAAGGGCTGTTCTTGGAGATAACAAAAATACCCGCGGTTGTAGTGTCTCTAAAGTATAGTAAATGAATATTGGTATAGTACACCAAATGTTTACCTGTTTTATGATAAGTAACATTAACATTCAGTTAGATTTTAACTTTTAACAGTTTTTAAGTTCTATATATTGGCTATTGACTGACAGTATTCATGCTATGCTATTATATCCATTGATTGAAAAATAAATAGGCTAGTTATATTATGCGAATGAATGTTTTTTTCTAGTGCACCTCATTCGTTTGCTTGTGCAAATTCTTTTTCAAATAAAAGACACACAGGACAGAAGAGAATATTGTATTGTTTGACTAGAGCTTTTGTTTCGTGTATTTTATAACATTTCTCAGGTCACGGCAAACTTTCTAAGATGCATGAGCCTGTGTTTGTATTTTGGTATATGTATTTGTAGAGTTATCAAAAATTGGGTAATACAAAAATTTAGGTCGACATACATCTAGGCACGTTGTTTACCCTTTATTACCCAATCTAGATCAAATCAGTTGGTTGAAAGTTGATGAAATGTAGGCATATGTCTATCATTCATTATTATGCTTGCTCATTTCTGATAACCCTGTCGTAAGGATTTTCACGTTATATCTTGTATCATTGCTCGATATGTTAACATTTAAAAGAGAACAGTTGTTTTTGTAACAACTATTTCATTCTTGGCTACATGTGTGGTTTGAAAGCTTATCCAATCAAGGCTGCTCAAGATGCCAAAAACCCAAAACTTTCTACAGTGAGCCCCATTTGGTGGGGTAATGATCTAGACGTAATGGTATTGAAAGTAAATAAAAGTCATTCACCAAAGTAAAAATTATTTTCAAAGTAAAAGGTAAAGGTCAGGTGTCATGTCATCTCCAGCCGGTACGTTGCTGGAACCTTCCACTGTAGCCCCGTATTCTGAATGAAACTAAAAATAAATAAATGTCTGTGGTTGTGCTCCAGGGAGTGATTCCCATTCCACTACATTTCACATCACACTGCATGGGTGTTATACAAAATTGTATAACACTAGGTACTCTTTTTCTCAAAGAGGTCATGTCTTTTCATCGTATTTCTTTTTGAGCTTACTACACAAATCCTTGTAAAATAAGATACTTCAAAATAGAAAAAAAAGAAATATCCGAATCCTTACAAAAGAGGGCGATATGATGATAAAAAACGGAAGCAGCTATATGCTGTGGTTTGAAAGTAGCATTCTGTAACGAAAGCGAAAAAGTGTAAAAAGTAATAAAAAACATTTTCCTCGAAGCACTTTCTTATCTTTTCTATTTTATTCTTTATTTGTTCATAACTGTGTAGGATACTTTTCCTTCAAAGACACGCTATTGTGCTGTGAGTATTTCATATTTCCTTGCCCAGATCCACTGGATCTGGGCTTCCTTTTTTTGGCTTCCCGTTTGTTTCGTTGTTGCAGGGTGGTAGTTTTCTTCTCTGAAACCACTACACACAACTGCTTTGTAATGCTATCATCGTCATGCTCTACACAACAGGAAGCTATGATGATGATGTGATGACACAGATGGTGATAGAGAAGAAAAACACAGAAATGGGAAAACCAGGAAGGAAAGAGAAACGTGCTACGACTTCCTAATCAAAATCCTGTAGTCTCTCTGGGTATAAAGTCGCAGTTTGTTGTCCACGTCAAATATTGTCTAAGGAAAGATAAAGAAGTGATTTGCTCTCATGTTAAATTGAAGAAACGAGTCCTCCTGGCTAACTATAGGGGGACTTAGATCAATCTTGCAAGATTTTGTTTCTAGTTTAAAGTCAATTTACCTAACTGTTTTTATAACACCCTAGGTTGTAAGAAATAATGAGGCACAGTACTCAGCTAAATTAAGAACCAGTCTCTACTCTCTGTTACATCAAAAGGAAGGTCTCCTTAGGCGTAATGAAATGGAAGTACTATAACGTCCCTCCATGTATGTCTACTATTCTCACTGTATCGGTATTTTTAAAAAATACTGAAAATGAAGTAGTTTAATCCCTATAAGTAGATATACAGATTATACAGATACACGAGCTACTAACAGAAGCGACATCAGCAGCGGCAGCTTTGTTTTTTGGAGAGATACCAAGCAGCTATTACCCATTTCCTGTGAATCTCACATGAGCCGGAACAAAAACTAGAACAGAGGAAAAGAATATTGATATGGGGTATTGAGACCTTTAGTAGTATTACATTTTTATACAATAGTACCAATCGGGAAATAAATGGGAGAGACAACAGCTGCCGTCCATGAGAAGTTTAAGAAAGCATGGTATTAGAAATGGAAAAACAGTCGTACGAATTTTACGACAGACATGGATGCTGAGGTGGTTTGCTCCATCATGTAGCCACTTTCAATTTTCTTGGTTTCTCACCTGCCGACATTCAAAATTGAAATTTACCGTAAGAACAACAATAGTCGAAGTACTCGTTCCTGTTCCGTTTTTTAGTAGTAAGTTTATGTGTCGTTGTCTTATTAAAATAAATCATTTTAATAGACTACATCTCTGCATGGGCTCCCTACAATCATCATTTTTGTGAAAAGCGAAATGGATTGTTGGGTGTAATTCAAAATGAATTAAAATGAGAATCATCATCATTAGAATTGAAGTATGCCTAGAGAAATAACGCAGAAAAATGGCTAGTGAGTTGAAAATCATTACTATAGTACGCACGTAAAATTCACAACTATCTTACGATTAGTATTCTTTCACGCTGTTGAATACAGAAACAAAATATGCTGTTTACAATTATTGCATGTTTTGTACCATTAAAATGCTTACATAAAACATAATGCGTTTGAATTTCACTGTGTCACGTTCATTCATGCAATGCTGGTACCCAATTTGTCCTTGTAAGGGATTTTAACCTAGAGCTACAGAGTTTAAAAGAATAATCCTGTAACAAAATGTAAATGTAAGCGAAAATTTGATGGGTGCTGGTGCTAGGAGCGATTAATTATGCACTCCATCATTCAAGGTCAAACAACAAATAGAGCAACAACAGTATATGATTGCTTTGTAGAGTTTAGAAAGGGTATCCTGTCTCAACTACTATAATCAAGCAATGTATGTAATACAAACCATGCCCCCTGCTTTTAAATTTTAAGTTCTTAATTATTATTTTTACTTTTATTACAAATGAAAAGAATTATAAGTCTACATATACATGTTACAGTGTGAATATACGGTGACAATATAACCGACACAACCGACAGTGTTGACACTAATTGATAATTAATTCCGAGCCACTCCCTACAATTACTTTTCCTGTTGGAAAACTGTTCATTTGTAGTTGCTTATTGTAATATTATTCTGAAGCATTTTAATGAGCGAATACGTTATTAAATTAAGCAGATTATTCAATACTTTTGTATACTAAAACTTCTATGACTGCTGTTGTTTTTCTATAAAAAATTAAGTTGTTCTTTGTTTTATCGCTTTTGGGGGTACAGGTGAAGTCAGTCAATTATTTTGTTTTTACTACTTTATCAAACTTAATTATTGTAATAATCACGAACTTCTAGTACTTCAGTACTTCTACTACAAAACTTATCACAAAAAAAGAAACAAGAAAATCCCATCTCTATACATGATGATCTACTTGTCATTTCTGTCTCACTGTAATTCCACTTTTTTCTTCGACAGACAGACAGATCTTCAAATTATCATGCATCGCTTCCGTTTCATTCATTCCTAACACTCAAAACCACACGTAACTACCTACTTGACTCTACCATTAGAAATAATAATAACGAACGACTTTCGTTTGTATTACTCTCTTTCTGCTTTGTTAATCCCACACAAAAAGAAATACGAGCGAATTCTTGTAGTCCCAATTTTTTCAAAGGAACCACGAACCATGTAAAAAATTTGTTTAAACTTTTTCTTCCAACTGCCAATTTTTTTCACTCTTTACTTTTCCTACATGGTCCCCATCCTACTCACCCAGTGGATGCCTTTTTGTTTCTTGACTGTGTAAAGTTTGAAGAGATCAAATAAATAGAAAGGTGAAATAAAATTTAGCACCTTTTCTTTTCAAAAGTATAGGAAACCGCGTTGTTACACACTCACACGTGTCAAGTGCTTTATCGAATCATTCATCTTTCCACACTGCTTTTCGACAACATACTTCATTTGTTTTGTCAATTGTGTAGGAGGAGGTAATGCCGAAGGTAGTCTGCCGTCTTTCTCTTGTCTTATTAGCGTCGTGGCAGCGTGATAAAACGATGATGACTTACGACTTGACGCTCCTATAACTCCTGCGATGCGTGTGCAAAAGAAAAAAAAACATGTTTCGGTTGCGACCATTTGTTTGCCAGAGAAGCCTGCAGTTATCACATCAACATATAACGCACTTTCGTCTCTAGACAATCGCATCCCTGGTGGGGTATTTTTATTTGGAATTTATCGATGGCTACCATTTTTGGGAAAATTGTATGTTCCTTTCTTTCTGATCATGCCAGTCATGCAGTTGATATGAGAAAATGGCTTGTTTAGAAAATTACATTGATAGGTGTTGTTCAATAGCACACCACCTCCGCGTTGCTTCTCTGTTTATTTGGTGCCATAAAACAATGAACTCTTTTCCTCGAGAGAAAGAGAGCAAACACCCATTAATTTCTACTGAACTAATGAGTTTGATACAATAAAAAGCATTTTATGTCAAGGATAAGCCTGTTTAGTCTATACAATGGTACAAAACAAATTGAAAAGAAAAATACAATTGGCAATTGAATCTTGTGGTAAGGTGAGTTGGTTTGATGGCCATTTTTGGCAGATAATGGCAGTTGATTATTTACGTTGGGAGTCCTTACGTCACATGACAAAACAAGGCATTTTTTTCTCCAGTAAACATCTGCCAATTTTCTGTCTCACATGATAGATGAACCCCCCGACAAACTGTTAAAGGATTGGTGACATAAACTGATCGTTTACCACTTTCCAGTAGGGAATTTAAGGAAATGGAATTTCAAATAGAGAGCCACAATTTTAAATGTAGAAGGCAATAAAGAATTTTCGTGTACATTTTTCTTTGCGAGAATACAACTTATTGTGAGGGTGGTTAGCATGGTTGTTTCATTTTAAAAACAGCAGGATACCTGGTGAGCCGCACATGTCCAGGGATTTTCACGTTTGAATATATATTTTACTTTGTTTTTTGGGGTTGTACCTTTTTTGTAACGTACCTAGAAGGCAAATCCCTTTCCCTAGTGCCATAATAAATCTCCCTTACTTCCGATATATTCTCAAATAAATCCCACGCTTCCCAATTTCCCGTCTTCATCCTCATGAGGATTCCTTGTTGTAGAATATGATCTGGAAAATGCAGCCCACGCACAATTTCCCCCTGTGTAACATATATGTACAAAAATAAAAACAATAAGATGCTTCCCAAAACAACACACATTATTTATTATGTGGCACAACAGTACAAAGCTATTGTCGTATCGTCTCTGAAAAAATAACATAAAAGTAGACAGAGAGAGAGAGAGAGATGCAGAAAAACACCAGCCACTAGCCAGCATAGAAGAAAAGTGATGCTGGGCACATTTTCCCAGCCTTTCATTTTCCATTTGCTTTCTCAAAAAAAAAGAGAATTCCTAGCATCGAATGCACACGGGAAGAAGGTAAACGGAATTTTTATATGAATAATGTTGAACATTAGCATTCACTCCGGACTCCCCAGCAAAAAACGAGAATGAAGGAGTAGTATTCATAGTGTGGCAGTAGCAAATAAAACGAAAACATTAAAAAGAAAATGAAAACATTAGAAGCGCAGCAGGATACAGGACAGGGCGAATAACAATGTATTTATTCATCAGAGAAAAATAAAATTGGGACAGAAATATAACTTGTGAAAGTAGTAGTGGTAGTAGAGGATAATATGATATTCTCGGTAGACACCATTGTTTGAGAGTACCTATGTGAAATAAGTAGGGAGGAAAATAAAGGAGAAATGATTGTGACAGTGTATCTAACGACGAGGGAATACCATAATGTGTCTACCCAGGCATCTATAAGATATCTACACGGTTATTGATAATCATGTGTAGTTTTTAGTATAAAGACTCTATAGCAAGGTAAAAGGGAAAGGAAGAGCATATTAAGAGTTTGCCAGGCAATTTTGCCAAGTAACTCGACACACGATATCATATTCGGCTATTAGAGCGGTACCTATACTTTCTCCATTTTCAAGTAAACAGTACACACACCTCATTTTCATTATGTATTCCTTGTGATGATGAGGATGATGGTTTGTTCACGGGATAATGTGTAAGTACGTAGGTTTATGTGAGTAGCATTTTTTGTCGGGTCGTATAGTAGTCCTATCCTATTCTCACATCCTATCATTACATTATTTTTTGCCATAATAATAATAATGAAAAATGGAAGAAGATTATGATGACGACAATGAGGGGATAAACAAAAGGGAATTTGGGAGTCCCAGTGGTTCCTTTAGGAAGGAGCTGTTACTATTATGCGTGGGATGGACATATTATTTAAGTAGAAAAAGCAAGTAAGCAAGGAGCAGAATCAACTATCATTTAAGATGGATGGACAGACAGGCATGGAGGGTACACATAATTATATAATGGAAAATTCTACAAATACTGCGTTGTTTATGTAAGTAAATTGGGTAAGTAAATAAACTGGTGTAAGCAACGATTGACGTGTTTTGACGTGTGTACCAGGTATGCAAACTGACACAGAGAGAGTATGGTAATAATTGGTAATGATGAAAGTCATGGAAAGGTAAAAGAATCTTGAAAATAGCATGTGTGGCTACACAGAAAGTGGACTCACGTTGTGACTTGATGGAAAACTGTAATCATCATTTACGTGTTTGATGTGAGGGAAAACAAAAGTGTTTGACTTGAGAAGCTCTATTTTACTTTCTTACGTAGGATTACATGTTTACCCACACAAGCTTCTTTCTGGTGCCCGTCTTCAGAACCAAGACAGTGGTAGGTAGGTATGAAGGGAAGCCATGTGTACCTAACTGCACTTAAGACATTGCTATATAAAATGTATGACATATGTTAATATGTGTGTATAATAAAAAACGCCTTTCTATTGCATATTATTCACTTAATTGGAAAGTTTCCTGGAAGGAAGTAAAACCGCCTGTCTTTAGGGACCGTCTAACAAAACACCATCAAAAGCAGTCCAAAAGGGAGGGAGGGAGAAAATAAACTAAAGAAAAGGTCGGCATGCCTTGAACATCTTACAATGTATTTGACTTTCTATATGCATTTTAGTTTAGGGATGGTGAAGATAAATTAAGATGAAAAAGTTGAATGTAATCTCTGTCCTCGTTGTTCGTTTTCGTCATACTGTATGTGTATGTCTTCGTTGATGAAGCCTGTAAATCGGAGAAAACGCTGTGCATACACGATTTTGAGATGGGTAAGCTAGAGGTACTCCATGTATTGTAATGGGTGAAAGACCATAAGAGGAAAAGAAAATGGGAATGATGGATCATGGGAAAGTAGCAATGATGTAGGGTCATATTAAAAATAGAATAGAGTAACTCATTCATGAGAAAAGTTTCGCTTCGCTTCAATTTTGTAAAGTAGAATTTAAGGTTTTTACTGTATTGGTGGTAATATTTTTTTTTACTTATTTTAGCTAATTTCACAGAAACATTTTCTTGTGAAACCTTGTGTTCCTTCCGCCAGGCTCACGAATAGACTAGTTGGTTGGTAGTAGTAGGTATATGTAAGTTTGTATCGGAAGCCATCCTTCCGGAACCTATCTCTCTTTGTATGGAATAATGCTTCCACTCATACGGTTAAATTAGTAAATGGAAACCAACTAATTAATAATTATTATCATTACTAATTACATCATTATAATTAGTTTTTAAGAACTTGTCAAGTTAAAAAATGCATGTATGAGCTAATAATGCATTTTTTTTGTGGTACTGCACTAAAATACTTGAATATATTGTATTTTAATGTACAAAATACATATATACTTTACTACCTACCTAATTATATGGTGTTAATGAAATGGTAGACGGAAGTAGTATAGTAGTATGAATCATGGGGCGTTGTAAAATTCATATTTGTATGAGTAACTTAAATTTTATCTGTAATATTGGTTGAATGGATTTGTTAAAAAGTTTTTACATTGGTTTACTTGCTTTCAGGATGTAAAGACAACGTAATATATATTAATGTATGCATATTCTGTATTTGTTCCAGGTATCTCATCACGTTAGAAAACGCCCAAAACTGCTAAGGAAGTAGTGAAGTGAATATCAACGTAGTTTGTCATCCATCATTCATCAAAAAAAGGATCGAGCTCTTCTGGAGATCAAACAGCTAAATAGCCAAAGCAATCAAAGTTGTGGATGAAAGCGACAATGTGCTGGTAGTACATTGGTGGGTGGGGGTCCGTACTATCTCTGTGTTGGTGTTCGTTCGTGAGGGGGTGTAATTTAATTACGATTTTAAGAGTGATAAACAATGGAAGGAAGCTCGTTAGAAGTACCATTAATGATGAAAATGGGGCTCGCTAATAGCAATCGACGATGGAGCTACAGTTATGTGTGGATGGTGCTGATAATTTTAGCTGCTTTTAGAATATCAGGTAAGTCGATGTATTGTGTTGAATGTACAAAAGCAATTTTAGTTTTAATACAAACATGGTATAACCCATACTTAACGACTTATTTAGGTCATTAGGTTTGTTTGTAATGAAATACATAACAACAACGCATTTGAGATGTCTTATATATGAAAAACGTATTTAAGTATTGCTGCTCATCATTTATTGCTTTTCTCTCTACATCCAAGTTGTAGGGCGTTGCTTCCTGTCACTGTTGTCATAAACGTCAAATTATGCTAATTGAATATGCATACAATAATTTTTCTGATTACATAGGGAATAATAGCATAATAAATGATTACATGGTAAAACGAGTCAGTAAATTATGATTCAAAAATAGAAACGTCAGCTAGTAGATTAGATTGCCACCCAACACTATCATTAGATATATATTGTTGGCATCTCCTGGCCTTCTGCCATTGTAATGACTCAATTAACTCATTTCGTTCAATAAAATCGTTTAATTGTATCGTCTAAAACGTTTCTTTTAAATTTTTGTCAAGTCATTTGTGACGGTATTTTTTATGTTGTAAATATGTCAGTCGTTAGACTGAACATTTAATTGCCATATCTGCAATCTAGGTTTTGTTAGTGTTTTTTAAATACTGACGCCCAAACCGTTTAATAACACCTTATTATTATCATGTATCCTTCCCTACTTTATTAATGACATTTGAAGTTCTCAAATTTCCCATGCTTGAGGTTTTCAGTACATTGCCTATTATTATGCTTTATGAAACAACATGCAACATGACACCTTTTCCAATGCCAAATGCATCATTTATTAAACTGATAGATAGCCTCTCATTATCGAAAACGAAATCGCAAAATTCTCCACAAATTGTATAAATTTCTCTATATACATTCGTATAGGCAATCTGTAAAAAATTATACAAGCTTAGGTTACGTAGGATTAATTTTGTGCATTTTCCTCCTGTGAAGTTTCGTGGAAAGTGCAAAATAAAAAAAGAAAATAAGCCCGTCAAACATATACTGAAACACTGAAACCTGCCCCTCTATAATCACCTTTTTCACTACTGGACTCTTTACTTAATACCTATACTCTCACGTGTCGAAGTGGTCTCGTCTTGTTCCAGATAGCAGCCAGCAGCTGAAAAACTCGACACATTTATAACGTCTGCTCTAATCCATGCACGTACCCAAATTATATGGCAAAACTGTTGTTTCTTTTAAGATAACAACAGCTATTCATCTCTCGCCAAAACTCATCATCATCCCAAGCATGACGGTAGTTTTATCACGAAATTATGATGATCGGATGAAAAATGATAATTTTTTGGACATTAGCCAAGCAAAGTAGCCATTTGCACTGTGATATGTGTCGCTCACTCACCACACATGTGAATGAGACCAGGCTAGACCAGTTTTTATCTAAAAGCATCAAGAACATGCCATTCCGCATCTTCTATTTCACCAGACAAAAGAAGCTGGGCTAAAACTCCTCTGTCTACGTAGATTCAACTCCAGAGTCTCCTTCGATAATCATTTGGGAGGATATTCGCGTTGATGATGCTGACGTTAAAGGTGCATAGTTATAGCTCGCTGCGCATCTATTACAAAAGGGATAGAGGATACGTAAAACTCTTTTCCTCTTCCATGGACCTTTAGGAAATCAATCAAATACCAGCAAAAAACTGGTTGATTCTATTCCCCTTCTCTCGTTAAACCATCGCAGCGTCGGCTTATCGAAAACTGGGCATCTCTGTATATTACACCACTAACGCCGGAACAGGTCGTACCATCATCCTTCAGGATAATGTTGATCCAGTTTGTTAATTCATCACTCATTTCCCTCGTTTCTCTCCGCAGAGAAGATAGAATGGGTGTATGCAAGGGAGAGACAAAAAAAGTGAATGTGGCAGGCACCATCGTCATTATAGCCCGTGCTTATCTACCCTTCTTCTTTTCAGCCATTTATCTGCAGGGACGTCATTCTCTCAAATTTCATTACTTGAGCCCAGCATCAGCACCATTCTTACAGGCATTCTCTTTCTCTTTTGCAAACCCCTTTTGATTCTACGATATAACGTGCTTTTTGCTTTTCGTCTTGAGATATGGCAATTTGTGATTTATGAACTGGAACTCGCTTTGCCAGGTATAGTATACCGCGAGTTGAATAGTCAGACGTACAAAATATTACACTCCAAGACAAAAAAAGAGAGAAAACAGTTTGATTTTTATATCCACTACCATCATCCCCAGCATCAGTATGCAATGTCGATCACATTGGGAAATATCTTACTACATAAAAAAGAATAAGTGAATGAAGACTGATCGTCTTACAAAAGGGCATCACTTTTTTACACCAAAAATTCAAAACTAAAACAACTTTTTTGCTCTTATGTACAAACTTCTTTCAGTTTTGAAAGAAATAAAAAAGTGCGACTGAGCTTCTTGTTAAGTAGTAGCGGAGGAGTGAGGATTTTGAATGTTTGTTGTTATCCAAATCCTGTCTATAGGCATACCTATATTCCATTTCCAGTTAAAAAAATGTACAGGTTATTGTATTGTATACTTATATTTCAGTATTTATTGTGTGCAGCTACATAAAATTCATCGAAGCTTGAACATAACTTCCCTCTGCAACTACTACTACACCACAACTCGTTGGTGAATATATACTATTATTTCTATCCAGCCAAGTGCAAAGGTGCATGAAACAAGATAGAAATTTTTTGTTGGTTCTTGTACAGCAGAAGATTATTCTTAAAGAAACGGAAGAACTCTGCAAAAAAGAAGAGTATAAAAAACTCTTTTAGCAGGATACACAAAGTTGTGTACCGTGTGCCCTGTGAGAATGTGCAGGGTACACTTATACATGTACTTTTCTAATAAAGTTTTGAAGAATGTACACAGATGAATAAAAGAGATGGCAAATGCATTAACCCTTTTGCTTTCTTGCTTGCTTGCTGAAGTGGAATAAAGATGGTGAAGAATGGAGCTGGTTTATGTATTGCGTGAGCGAGCACTACATAGCTTACTAGTATTATGTGTACCCAAGGAACGTCGACCTACCATCACCGCACCCCCACCACCACTATGCTACCTAGAGGTCCGAAAAGCAACAAGAGAGAGAGAGAGAGAAAAAAAAGGCGTCCGACCAAGAGACCAAGTAGATTTTTTATTCATTTTAATTTTAACATGAAAGACGCGGCACAAAAGACAACGCAGGCAGGCGTAAGAAAAGCGAAGAGAGAAAGGCGTCCGACCAAGAGACCAAGTAGATTTTTTATTCATTTTAATTTTAACATGAAAGACGCGGCACAAAAGACAACGCAGGCAGGCGTAAGAAAAGCGTCTAGGCATAAATAAGTCGGGTGTGTGCCGTGTGCCATAATTGCCACTACTTGTCTTGTTTCAGGAAGGATCCTTTATTGTACTACCTTGGCACAAGGCAACTTGCTCCCCTCCTCTCTCTCTCTCTGAAATTCTTTAGAAAACACAAGTTAAAAGGAATTTTATAACGTACTATGCGGAAGTTGAAGGAAAGAATGAAAGAGGAAGAGAGGGAAATAAAAACGTTTTTTAAAAATAATTTTTGAAGAAATAGTGGCGCTGCTTGTCTAATTAACAGGGAATTTATGTGGGTGCGGTACTCCTAACTACAAAGCTGTGATATCAGCAGCTGTATTATTTGTAATCATTTTCATTATCAAAATTCGTTTTTGAGCTATTTCATTGGTACAAAAAAACTAGATTTGGAATTTTGTTAGACAGCAGTAGTTCTTTATGGTTGTGGGTTAAATTGGAAAATTCCTGGAAAAAATCTTGAAGATGTAGCCATGTCGAGAGTATATTGTATTGCACAATACCATCAGCATAATGTTTATTAAATATCAAGAATGTGGATCACAGCAAGTAGCCAATTTAATTAGCCGATATACATTTTTGTACCTATACGTATTACCAAACAAAATGCAAAGTTGTGTGAAGCTTCATCTCCAAAAAGACGGTACAAGTTATTTAAGAGTAAATTGTCGTGCTTATTTTTTTCCTTTTTTTCACAAAAGATATTTCACGTTATTACCAAGAATTGAAGAATTATTTTGTTTTTTACAAGAATATGCAATTACTAATGCATACCAAATCTTACGTTCCTTCTATCCATGCATATTATCATGATAAGTTCCATTAGTGTGGCTGCTGCGGATGTTAATGATAATGACGATAGTCATCACATCATTGTTATCTAATCATTTTTTCTATAAAATAATATTGCACTTTTAGTAAAATCGTCATTCGTCTGTAATTCCAAAAAAGCCAGTATTATAAACTTGTCAAAAGGAACCGACAGGGAGGATGAGTGTGGATAATCCTTTTCAGCTTCTACTATTCGTTATCATAATATAATCTACTATTTACGACTTCACGTGTGTGTATTTTGTCTGAAATGGCAATTGGTTTGGCTTTTTTCACCTGCTTGACATACCAATTTCTTGCTAGGATATTTTTTATCTTTAGATGATATTTTCTATACCCCTTGCATAATGCAAAATACTGAACTGGGTACCGAGTAATGGAAACAATCATTTTTTTATTATTCTCGTTTGTCTGTACGCATTTTTCAACGAGTCAGTGGGGTAGAGGATATTTTCTATACCCCTTGCATAATGCAAAATACTGAACTGGGTACCGAGTAATGGAAACAATCATTTTTTTATTATTCTCGTTTGTCTGTACGCATTTTTCAACGAGTCAGTGGGGTAACGAGAAGCTGGAGAGATTCTTCTCCCTGATATGACGGCTGGATACGCACGCACGCACGCACGCACTATCAACTATCTCCCGAACTCAGTGAGAAAACGCACCAGTAACGATAACAAGAGCAAAAAAACGCAGCAGCAGGAGCATTAAGAGAGACAGGATGAAAAAAGCCTTGTGACAGGTTTTGTAATAAGCGGATTCCCAACTGATCACTAGAACCATTTGTTTTATTGTTATTTTCCTTCTGATTGCTACGTTGCGTTGATGACGATTGCGACAGAGGTTTCGTACCCCTTCGTGAGTTATAAGTTGCTTTTTTAGATAAATTCACAACATTTGGCTTTTCAGCTGTCGCTATCCTCAGCAATATTTCTTTTGTCTGCTCTCATCTCTCTGTACTCGTTTTCTTCTTTACTGCTTCACTGAACTAACTTGGCCTTGGCCACGTCAAAAAGCAAAAAAAAAGCGTTAAGCGTGACAGCTGAAAAAGTGCGACTTCCTTTAAACGGAATTCCGAATCTCTTATGTCCACGTCCACCTTCTGAAATTCACAGGCCGTGTGTGTGTGTTGAGTAGCCCGAAAGGAAAAAGACCTGTCAAACAAAATGCCTTTTTTCTATCTCCTGCTGTTTCCCTCTCCGCGGCGTAACTGAATGTTCAATGATCAGATTGAGAAATCAGTTGACCATCAAAGTGACCATTATCGGTACTGACGGGCTGACTGAAGGGTTAAATAGATGAGGTATCTAATCTTTTACTGCAAAAACGGGAAAAGTGCTGTCTTTTTACCCTTCTGCTTTTTACTTATGGGCACTGGAACAAAGAAAAAACAGAATTATTTTCATTCTCATGAGATCTGTGGTGCTATTGTGGATGAAAGGGAAAACGAAAAAGATAAATGTTTTCTCTCTCCTTCTATCCATCTGATCGGTCTTACGCACAACGGTCTGGCCATGCATGGCCGCAGTGACTGACCATTGGTCCGAAATGACCACACACCAGTAAAAAATAGAAATTCCGCTGAAATTTTCACATTGGTGCTTTAGGGACGTGCGTAGAGAGAAAAAGAAGGTTGAATTGAAGTATATGTTTTCCGTTATACTTGTCTTGTCACGTTGGTTTTCTTGTAAATGAAGAAAAAGTAGAGCCGGTGTGGCAAGCCGTCGTGAAAATACAAAAAGAAACCAGAGAAATACGCCACAATTTTAATAGAAGGACAAACTAACGTTGCACTGTTCAAAACTTTGTCTTTTCAGCTTTCTTTATTTTCTCCTCTGGGAAAAAAACGAGAAACGCAAAGGCACGGAATGAAAAAGTCAAGGGAAAAGTAGGGGAAAAGAGAAAGAGCGAAGATACGAGGACATGCATGCAGGGATGAGACAAGTGAAGTAAAAAATAAGATATAAAGCCCATAAATCTCTGTCGACGGGCTAAGAGCATAGGATGAAACCGTGTGGGGTTTCCGTTTTTGGTTAGATTTTTTTTCGCGTTTGTTGCTTTACTGTTTGTTGATGGTCACATTCGAGTACGAAAAAATTAGAGAAAATCCAAAAATGATGGTGATTATGGTGGCGAAACGGGCGGGGTCGTTTACAATAAAAAAATACAACAAGTAGAACAATAATCATAGATACAGCTCAGTGATAAATAAAACGAAACTCGTAATATAAATTACCCATGTACATGTATTTTCAGTGAAACAATTTGGTAGACTCTCTAAAAAAAATTTAAGTTTTGTCCGTGGAAATAGAAATACATTTTGTTTCCGTAATATGCATGATGTATATCGCCTTCCTCACACTCACAATGCACGGTGGTGCAGAAAATAGCGACTTAATTAGTAGGAGCGTGTGTAGGTACTTAATATTTTGGTAGGATAATGTCAACTGTGCCTTTCATTTTGATTGCCATGTATATTGTGAATAAACCCCCTAGATCTAAAAGCGCTAAATATTTTTTGCCACAATTTTAAATGACGAGACATTTTTCATTTTAATATAAATATGGCATAATGTTGCATTGTACATCGTTCATCTTTTTCAAAAGTTGACAGACTGGATCACAGGATAGTGAGATGGCTTTGTATTACGATATTTTTGCATTTTGCAATATAGTCAGCAAATGGGACAACGGGACGGGATGCTATAATGGCACAAAAGGCAAATAATATTTTTGGTTGGATGGAGGAGAATAATGGATTATGAGCCATTTTCACTTTTGCATATTTTATGTGCGCTCATATCTCGAAAAGCGAGAGTAATTTATTAACCAAAAGCATAGCCATCAAGAGCAGTAGCGGTGAAAGTCTGCAATAATGAGGAAGATAATGCGCCGCAATTGCGTACGTTTGAATTCCCAAAGTAAAAATGCGAGAGTGTGCCATTTCCTGTATTCATTTTTTCTCGGCTTTTTGCAGATGTTGTAGGAAAAGTACACATCAAAGAGCTAAAAGTACCTCCCAGTGTTCAAAACGGTACGAACGACCCAGTAACTCTAGATTGTGACTATACGTTTGATGAGGACGACAAGAGTGGGCTTGTGGTGAAGTGGTTCTTCAACAAAGGCAACACACCAGTCTACCAATGGATTAAAGATCGCAATCCTGCAGCGTTAGGAATCCTTCGTGATAGGGTTGATCTAAAGTACAAGCCATCTGATGATAAGTGGGAAAAGTTTAGGGGGCTCCGAATTTTGCAGCCTACTACAGACCTCACTGGGGAATGGTGAGAATCAACTACTATTCTATCTAAACTAACCATTTTACAGGATATATGCTTGTAAAAATGTTAACATGGCTCTGAAATTCATTTTTTTAAACCCATAGGGCTTGTCGAGTATCGACTTTCTCGTCGGAGGCAACTGCAGCTTCTCGTATGGTTGTTTACGGTAAATAAATAACTGAAATAACATTCGATTTATAGTTTTGAATTATTTTAATAAAATACGTTCATCGGAAATTAATTCACTAATGGTTTGTTTTACGGTTTTTATAACGCTGCAACAGCGTCTGAAAAAGCGATGGGGATGCAACTGGTATCTCAACCGACACCGGAATCAATTAACGTATCATGTTCGGGTAAGTTGGAATTTTCAATAAAATTGGTAATGGTCGCAAATTAAAGCTAAATAAATTAACCTTTGACCACTTTCTTTTCATGACATTTTCTTTATTTTCTTTGCAATAGCGGATGGAGTTTATCCAGAGCCCAAACTGACGATGACCTACAAAGATAAAAAGTGAGCTTTCATGGATAAAGTTGGTGTCAGTTGTTGCATTTTATATTATCTTGTTCTAAAGCGAAACTTTTTTTGCACATAACTCAAGGTTGGAGAACGTAATGCATGACTCCACATGGAATGATGGTGCCTACGACGTGCGTGTCTCTGCTATCGTAGAAATCGAAGATCTTGAGCTACCTGCTATTTTTGACTGTGAACTTAAGGTAAGTAAACTGTTTGAACACAGATCACATAAAAAATTCCAGAAAATGTCACGTGTCCGCATTTTCACCTCATTCTTGTATGATTTTTCTTCTTGTAGATACCGGACACGAGCTATATCCGTCGAGAAACTTTACTTTATGGTGGTAAGTCCATTAGCAGATTAAATTTTCTCACACCAACTTCATCTGTTTAAATATCGTATCTTCCACATTTAATTTTTTGCTCCAGTATGTAGTAATTTTTTGTAACTTAGCATGACACTCACGTTGCGTTGCACAATTATTATTAATACACGGGTATTATTTACAATACGATATCTTCCACATTTAATTTTTTGCTCCAGTATGTAGTAATTTTTTGTAACTTAGCATGACACTCACGTTGCGTTGCACAATTATTATTAATACACGGGTATTATTTACAGAGCTGAATTGTTAGTGCACGCTTTATTATCAATGTATCATAAACTACAAATTGTAGCTCATTTTATCACACATTGTTTTTATTTTGTAGTACACAATGTCTTTTTATTTTCCGTGCTACACGTAATATATTGTGGATTACAGTACCTACTACATGTTATCTTACTGTATGCAATTTACGATAATTTATAATTAACGAAATGACTTGCAATGTTTTTGTGTTTTGTGCTTTTCACACATTCTATGCCGGGCTCTCAACTTTGTATAAAACAGGACCTCCACAAATTATCGAGGCAGATTTAGGTAAGGCGTGAGTATTGAGCTAATGGTGTTTTAAAATAATTATTGCAGTTGGTAATACTTTCTAAACTGGGTTATTTGGTAATACACTGTCTATTTTCTATCTTGCTTGCTTTTGCCTAAAATGATAATATGTACATAATGGGAAATTTTTGCAGTTTTTAAAACACAACGCCAATTATCATCATAATATTTTCCTTTTGAGTAAATGTCGTTTGTGTTTGTCAGATATGTAATGGATGATTTTGATGCACTTTCAGCTAATGAAACGTCAACTGCTTCAGGAACTCTTCTTTCGAACTCGTCGAGGTCGACCTTAATTACGTGGTTCAACATAGTCCTCCTCATCGCTGTGAACATGAAGATTTTCGGTCTTTCGTAGCAGCTACGCTAATATAAAGTACATATTATATAATTAAGTCATTACGAAATTATATTTGAAAATTCAAAGAGCAACTTATATATATTTATTAACTACCATTACCATAAAAGTATATATAAGTAACTAAATATAACCCATTACTTACATTATGATGATTTATGATACCTACTTTGTAAACTGTAAAGATTTGTTGGGTATGTATATAATAATTAATAATTTACGGTTTTATGCAATTCAGATTTCTCGATAAAATAAGGCGAAAATATACGACATTGTATAAATTCTAGTTTTAATTGCGAAGAACGGTATCATGCTAAAAAATAATGTAACAATTTGTAAAAAAAAACTAGACTAAATAGAAATTATTTATTATTGAAAATTACCGTTATTTTGTATGTTATACAAATTGTACATACTCGATAAACTACTATTATCTACAGCACAAAAATTTGTCGACAAAATCTAAATATATTGCGTATTTGCATTTTTTAATACGTACCCGTGTGTGTATAATAATATGTAAACTATATATTGAATTATGTATCTGGTTTTTGATTTTCCACTGCAAAAATCTATATTTTTAAATCCAGTCTTAAAAGAGTCTATATACACCTCTAGATAAAAATAACGTATACATTTCTTGTAAAGTTGTTTTTAAATCAAAATATCAGCTGCAGACCAAAAAAATCTGTATTTATTGTAAATTCAAGAGATTTGTAGTTTTACTGTTGTACACTAATATTATTGTCATTTTAAATTCTGCAATACGAACGATTTTTTAATAATATAGGAAAACATTATTGTTAAACTTGTTGATCATAAGTCGAAAACTCGCAAATTAGTGATAACTTTTTTCTCTTCTGAAGCCAAAACTTAGAACATATTATAGTATGACAAATATTGATTGAGTGAGTGTACACGTACTTAGTATTTCAGATTCTGTGTTAATGTGAGGAGTGAGGGGTAAGTGAAGAGGGGTAAAATGTAGGTTCAAAATTGTAAGCAAGATATGTGCATAAATTCCGGAATTGCGTAGTGTGTCTCAAAGTCGAAAATATCCACAAGTCAGTGTGTCCATTTCTGAAGAGACTTGAAGAAATGGGGAAAACAGAGCTTACTATAAACTAAGGAGAGGTAACTAACTCAATTTATTGTGTCAGCCTGCACTACTGTTGTTGCAATTACATTGTAAAAATCGCTACCTATACAGCGACAAGGAATAAATCGTATGAAAATTTATTTGTCAGTTTGTTTTATATTATTTATTTATTTATTCAATTGTACGGCGACATTATTACGACTTTTACAGTTGATTGGTTCTTCGAAGTTAACAATTCAATATGAGTACGGTCATGAAGATAAACACTAATATAAAATAAATTCAACTTTTTATACCCTGCATGCTTCCGGGTTTCATTTCTGAAAATCGTCGACAGTCGACAAGCTAAATAATGGCATAATTGAAGTAATTTCTAAATACTAAGACATGCAAAAATGTTTGTGGAATTAGTAGTGTTCATGCCAAAACCGACCATGGTTTGAAAGTTCCAGGTTGGGCTGGTGGAAACTTTAAAAAAATATTTAAAAAATGAAATGCGTTAAAACAACGTTTAATACAACGCAATATACAAAGCTTCAAGCAAGTTTATTTGCTTGTTAACTTACGTTTTGAGCTATCTGATCGTCACAGGCCATTCGAATTCTTTCTGCTGTTGCTGGTGAATCCAGAGTAAAGTTACCTGTCTTTCCATTCTCTTGTCTGGCTGATTTTATAGCGTCTCGTAATGCGTAAAACACAGAAGCTGCCAAGAATAAAGGAGGTTCTCCCACGGCTTTTGAGGAAAACACAGCCTTTGGATTTGGAGCTCCACGTAAAATGGCCACGTTAAAATTCTGAGGGATGTCCCCAAAACCGGGAAGTTTGTACATTCCGGGTCCCTTTGTCAGAAGAAAACCTTGTGGAGAAAAGCGTAGCTCTTCCAGCGTGTATAAACCATAACCTTGCATGTATCCACCTTCTACTTGACCAATGTCTATGGCCGGATTCATACTTTCCCCTACATCCATAACTAAGTCGACTCGTCGAACCTTTGACCGAAATAAAGTACATATTTTGCATTGTCATCGTCGTATTAGAATTTTTATTAAAAAACAAATAATTGCTGTGTTATACCTCATGGTCCCCGGTCAAACAGTCAATTTCCACTTCCGCACAAGCGGACCCATAGCAAAAATAGTTAAACGGAGTTCCTGTTTTCTCTTTAAAATTGAAACCGATCCCCGGTGTCCTGCTCAAGCGCCATAACATAACAGTAAAAAAGGAGTTTATATATTTTTTAGAGTAGTGCTACAATAGTTACCTGTAAAAACCTGTCGCAGATAAACTGCATCGGTCAAAGTACGCAGTATTCACCCAATCCTCCCATTTCCCCTTTGGATTGGCTTTAATGTAAGGCTCCAATCTTTCCATAATTGTTTTACAGGCGTTCTGACAGAATACAATGCAATTATATCTTTATTGTATTTATCTACAATAAATGCATTCACTAACAGGTTCACTTTTTCTCACCAAAACAGCCATTCCATTCAGATCACTTCCAGCACTGGCCGCAGTCGGACTTGTTAATATAGATATATGGATTAGTTATGTACATATTATATACATTACATAATATTCAATACTAATGTTGTGATTGGCATTTTTAGATTACCTGACCGCCCAAATGCATTTCACCTTCCAGAACATGATCCGCCTCTGCAAAACCTTTCCGTACATCACCATTGCTGAGATTCCTTATCCAATCGTGGTAAAATGAGTTATGCTTTATGGCGTCTTTCATGGTGACCACTGCAGGGAGGTCCTCATACTGTATTTTGACAGCTTTGGCCGCTCTCTGTGCAGTAGGCTGATCCACAGCAATGATCGCTCCCACAATGTGACCAATACAAGTAACCTTGTCAATAGCAAACACAGTTTCATCGTGAATGATCCCTCCGACGCTGTTCCTCTCTCGGGGAATATCCTTCTCAGAAATGAAGTCCACCACACCGTCCATTTCCAGAGCCTCTGCTGCATCGATACTTAATATCTTGGCATGAGCTCTGGTACTCATCACGAGAGCCAAATAGAGTTCGTTCTCAAACCGCGGCATGTCGTCAATATAAACGGCTTCTCCAGTAGCTTGTTTCATCGCACTAACGTGGGGAATCGGACGACCAATCAAGTCATAATCAGCTTTACCTTCGGGAACAATTTGGGATAACTGGAAACTCTGTGGCGGATTCGGATGATAAAATTGGATTGCGCTCTTTTCCCTGGAGCTAAGGGGCTTGACAAAAGGTAATTTCTGACTGAGGTCCTGTTGTACAGCCAGGTAAAATTTAAAGAAGAAACTCAACGTCAACGAGCGTCTAAACTCAATCATTCCACCGGGGGCACCGGGTGGCAAAGGAAGATCTTCAATTAAACTTGGTAGAGCAATATCAATCATTCCTTCATTCCACTGTTTGCCAATAAGAGACTGTGCTGTGGTCTTGGCCATTATTGTGGTTGGCGCCATTCCTCCAAAGGCTAGCTCAATGTTTTTAATGACATTCGTTCCTACAGAGAAGTTAACAAGCATACCGGCATTGACAATAGCAATGTCATCATCTCGTCGTTTAGCCTGTTTATAAGCATAAAAGTGTTCTTCCTCTTTTGTGTATGGAATTAAAATGTTAAGAAGAATTTCTTCGGAATTCAAAATATTTTTGCGGTAGCCAGTGAAAAATGAGTCATCCATTTGTACCACCCGCTTTTCTTCTCGACTTTGCAGCACCAATTCGCAGTGTGCTGCCATAAAAATGGGATTTAAATCGGAAATGGGACTTCCTGTAATGATGTTGCCACCAACAGCTGCAGCATTTCGAATTTGTTTTCCCGCAAACCACCGCAACATTTCCACGATGGCCCGGTATATTCTAGTTTTATGGGCCGGTTTACTGGCAATTTGTTCCTGGAGTGTTTGTTCCATTTGTGAAAGAGTCACGGCTGCACCAAAACGGACCCCTTTTGGTTCCACACGAATATCTACTAGTTCAGGTACGCGGTTAGGTTGAATGATAACGGGATATTGACAGTTTTTAAATTTGACCTCAACTCCAATTTCTGTGTTTCCAACGACCATCTTTGCGTACGGATATGTTGCTTTCAGTTCCAGTAGTTGGGATAATTTTGTGGGGCGATACCATGTCACATGATCGCCTGTGAACACCAAATGTTGCATGTCGTATGCATCGGTCAATTGAAGTTCCGGCGGGAAAATGGGTTCTGCTTCGGGGTTGTATGGTTTAAATGAAGAAGCATCAAATAATTTATCGTCTGTAGAAGTATTGTCAGAATCCCCATTGGCAAGATTGTTTTGCATGCAACAACCTCCATTCATTTTAGCACCACCGCAACATCCTCCATTCATTCCACCCGCATCACCTCCGCCACCTTCCACAGTCAATGTTTTAAAACCCTCAATGATAGGACGATAGCCAGTACAGCGACACAAGTTTCCTTGGAACGCCACCTCCATTTCCTCCATGGAAGGAACGGTCTTGTTGCGAAGTAGAGTGTACATAGACATAACAATGCCAGGCGTGCAAAAACCGCATTGGCTCCCATGGCTTTTTGCTATTCTTTCTTGAACAGGGTGCAAGCCTTGCGCAACGCTGCCGATACCTTCTACAGTGATTATGGCCAATCCATGCATTGCACATACTGGGGTGAGACAAGCATTCACCGCTTGATTTCTGTTTCAATTTTCATTAAAATAGATTAAAGCCATTTTAATCTCTTGGAGCACGAATACAACATGTCTGTAAATTGGAGTAAAATAGAGTGAATTGATTTCTTACACAATTTTTTTCTTTTCCCTATCGAATCTCTGCACCATCACTGTACAGGCCCCGCAACCTCCTTCTGCACATCCCAATTTCGTTCCAGTCAGTCTTACTATAAAAATCGCAATTGTTCATCTATGTATTATTTGTCATGGTATCATAATTTCACCCCACTGCACTTAATACAATCTGTCATGTTAGTGCAATTAATTGTATGGTTAACTGTACCATCACCAATAGTAAAATTTGCGTGCTATATTATTTAAGCCGTTTCTGCAGTTTTTATGTCTTACGTTTATTTCGGAGGTACGTCAACAGCGTCCATTCTGGATTTACGTGCTCATCTACAACCTATTTTAAGATTTAAAATTCCAACTTTTTACAAAGTGCATCCACGTAGAAGCATGTATTTACCAGTTTATATTTTGTTTGTATGGTTTTAGTCGGCTTTATGTTTGCTGTCATTTCGACTGCAAAGTGCATAGCAACAAGCAATAACTTTTATCGTTTCACGATAGATGATATTATGTTATGTTGTGTATAATATACCAGTCATCATATAATTACAGTGACAACCGAACCGGACCATAATAAATTCAATGGCCATTGTAGGTGCTAGTACACTAACACTTACTCTCACCTACAATTAGCCACTATACTAATTGATGTAACTTGCTGACTGATTTTTTAAAAATATGAACGTCAAAGTCATTCAAATTTTC
>JAHZNB010001459.1:0-12692 GCA_027744295.1 Callyntrura guangdongensis
GTTCATTATAAAAAGATAAAGGAATGCTGTACAGTGGCAAAATTTTGCAAAGGTTATATTTCAAAAAGGCTTTACAAATTTTAGTGCGCATTTTCAATTATATTTTCCTCATAACACCATTTCACTATCATCATCAAAGAAAGAAAGTTGAGATGAAGGAAAGAGTGAAATGAAAAGTGACAAGCGGGAAAAATACGATGTCTGCGTAGTGTGAAGATAAATATATATTTTTTGCAGTTGAATGACTTCTTTAAAGGATCATGTGCTAGATAATACGAATAACTCGAAAAACTGCAATATTTGCTGTTATGTAATCGTAACATAACGCTGTATTCATTCAAAATTCGCTATTTTTCAGACTTTTCTTCTTTTTCTGTCAGTTATTGTGTAACGACAGATATTTCCCTACCGAGAAGGTAGGGAGTTGAAGTGGGTGGGTTAGTATTCTAAATACTTATACCATGTCAACAGATCACTCACAGATTGTCTGTCTGTCAAGACTTCTGAATTGCCAAAATGTTCCTCTTGAAAAGTAAACATACAAACATGTAACACATTACACATTACACACCACAGATACAGCCACACCAGTAGCACGTCTCCCATTCATTTTTTTCGTGGGCATTATTCTTTTCTCCAGTGGCGCTCCCCCACGTCCCAGTTGCATTCACACTATTATATAATGTCAATTTATGCTTTGCTTTCTCATTGTCGGCAGAGAGAATAAAGTGGAACATTGACACAGTGCCTGTGGCGGAATGTGGAGTGGGAGATATATGGATATATGTGTAGACATACGGATTTGAGTGTAACACATAAAATACGGTACACAAAACATTCAGCCACCCTGCAAGGCCATATGCATCCAACCGCAATAGAATCGATGGGAATCCAAGCAAAAACTAAATAAATAAAGTTACCTATCGCTGTTCCTGCAGCGATTTAACTTGGTGATTCTCTTTCCCTCTTTTACTCAATCCCTCGCTCCCTTTCTATTTCTCTTAACATCATTATTGCAAATACGGATCCAATTCGCCATTTCCTCCCATTGTATCACTTTTACCCCCTTACGCCATGTTCCATTTTTGTAGCTATCACAGTACATTATATTATAAGTATTATATAGACCACCACGATAGAACCCGGTTTCGCGGTTTTTAATCATAAACGCCGTTCCTCCAGTTAACCAATTTGACGTTCGCCAGAACTGGCAGAAATTAATCCTGCCCGCAGCAACAGAAACATGCCTGCAAGCATGTGTCCTGTGTGTACTCTGTACCGAGTCCTTCAACAAAACTGCTCCTGTCTTTGATACTATTTCCCCCAAAAAAGCAATACACGTCACGTATAAACATTTTCTCTTTTTGGAGATGGCATCTTGTTTGCAATAAAAATTATAGCGTGTCATTTATCATTATTGTCTTGTCGTATTATGTATTGTTCTCTCTGGGCTCCTTTCCTCTTGTTCGTCGTTCCCTTAAGAAATTACAAAATAATGTGTTGCATGACAAGAGGAAAATTCCATATGATCTATCACGTTTATTATTTCCGTTTACTCTAATAGTAACGACGTGTATGTAAGGATATACACACAGTCAGAAAAACACAGTTGCATGCAATCTTCTCCATATCCCCACATCTAACCATTTTTTTCTCTCTCCCCGGTAGTGTCCCTGCATTATTATAACTCTATATTTTCTCTAGTTTGTTGCGTGCTTTCTCCCAACAATGTTATACGGCTGTTGTGAAGCATGGATGGAACTGATGTGGCGTAAAGACAATGCTGACGTGACTGTCTGGTGCAGGGAGAAACGGAGAATGTTGAACAAGGGCTATGTCTAATGCAATGTGAACAAGCGGCACAGAGCCCAGGCTTTTGTAGATATGCATGCATATCAAACAACCGACGTGTGTACCACTTTCTCCACAGCCACACAAACACACACACAACTCAACTTGCTTTCCCTGTCAGTTCCCTTCTCTCTTTCTCTCTGGTGAGTTTCTGTTTATATTGGCCCATGGCTCACCAAAGCGATGGTTGGGGGAGAGAGAATAGAAAATGTAAAAGAGATTTAGACGCGAGTTCCTGCCTGATGGATGGACATGGTCCATACTCTTTCTTGCAATTATACCTACCAGACAAGCCGGGATTTTGCATAGAAAAAAAACTCAAAATATTATTTATTTATGAACAGGGACGAGTTTTTCTTCTCCATTAAAATATTAAATAAATTGACCTTTCCTCTCGTATTTTTGGGGTGTGTATCCGTATAATAAATATTGGGAGAGAAGCTTTTCCCTCTTTCGGGAGACGGAGAAAGGAGACAGTTGCTCGAGTATAGAAAGTAGAAGAGGGAGAAAGTAAGGAAATTATATGGTAATTTTTTATTAAAAAGAGAGAAATTAGTGGAGCGAGAGAGAGAGAGAAAGAGGAGAAACTTTTTTTGTGTTTAAAATCCAAAAGAAGCCAAAAAATTTAGTATGCAAATAATGCAAGGCGATGAAGAGAAATTTCTGAAGAAACTTTTTGAGCTTCATAACTGTGTGTGTGTGTGGAGCTCTTGGTTTGGCTTAGTGGTCCACTTTAACAGCAGCGCCTACTACTTCCCAAACTCCTACTCTGCTTTATTCACTCACTCGCTCTCCCTTTTTCTTTCGTTTTTGTTTCAAGCTTATACTCCTTTGCTACCACCACCAACGAAATTGGAGAATTTTGCTCTCTTGCTGACGCTCAGCCTTTTTGCTTTTGGTCCGTAATAATATCGTAATGACGGTACATATAGGTTTGCACCAGAGGAACATGATCCCTAATAACAAAAGCTATTTCCTCTATTGCTTTTTATGATTTCTTGGCTATGAGCCAGTCCCCTCCAAAAAATACCCAAAAGTCGTGTGATGTGTGTGTAGACGCCTTTCATAAGAGTGTTTAGAAAAGCCAGCTTAGAGAAAGTAGTCTTATTTCGATTATACCTTCATTTTACCCAAATTTCCGTATACACAAAAAAACTTGCAAAATACACACACTGATAAATATTTTTTCGCAAAATGTGAGAAAACCTGTCTGGTTGTGATTGTGAATCTGCTACTTTCTCTCTCTCTCTCTCTCTCTCTCTCTCTCAGCTTTCTTCCCAAGTGCGACCCAACTTCTTATTTTTGTTGTCAGCAGCGACTCCCATGAACTTGCCGGTGTGCTACTGATGATGATGATAATGCCGCCAACTCCAACGACGACGTTATGATAGTTTACTAGGTCGTACATGTACGTATAGAGAAACCCCTCCAAAAAGTATCTAGTTCAGAACAACAACCAGCGCAGAACTTTTTTTCTCCCCGTATTTTCACAATTGTTTATATATAACCCGTGTAGTAACACAAGTTTGCGTGACTGTGACTCTTTCCTCTTCTTCGTTTTCTCTGCTGCTACTGTCATCCTCCATTTATTTTTCTCCGGCCCTTGCGGCAAGAGTTAAGCTGACAGCCAGCCAGCTAGCCAAACTGAAAAGTCACTAAGCTAAAGCTTTACAACTACTCGTGTGTCTTCTAGATACACATACAAACTATATATGCCTTCCTCTTTCTTTCTTCACAATGCATCTTCCTTCTCCTTTTACTACTTTCCAGTAGCCTGCCAAAGGCTACCACCGAGTTCCCTTGTCCATTTTCCAACACCATTCTTCACCACCACCAGAGAGAAAGAGCGGGCGCACAGGAGGAAAACGGGAACATCAACAAACGAAACACTCACACAAACATACATACAAGCAGTATACATACCTCCACCAATTTAATCCTTTTTTCTTTTCTCTTTTTTTCTCCTTTTCCTCGGCAGCAGGAGCTTTTCCATCTTGTGTGGTTTGGCAACTTTTTTGTAACGCCGCTGCTGCTTCCACCACGACCACCACCACCGCTATAACTGCTGCTGCTCGTCAAAGCGAAAGCGGAAAAAATGTGGAAGGAAAACATAAAAACTTTTAGGAAAAGCTTAACACTTTCCTTTTTCTATAACAAAAAAAACACAACTCCCAAATTGTGTGCCTGTGGCTCTCCGTGGGGCATTGCACGATACTTTATTCTGGTGTAGATTTACGTACATATTGATAGGACAATGATACGAGGGTGTATATAGGCTCCTATTATCGTTTATTTCGATTACAATCTGTACATTGGTGAAAAGGAGCACTTCTTCATGGCTATTTCCTGAGAACGTGGGTATGTGTGTTTGTGTATCTTTTGTATCGGAATGCACATCAGCACCAAATGCCCAAAAAATGGAAGATGCATACATGCCTTACATGAATTTGCGAAAAATGGCGGTAAGTAGACTATAAGCTGGTGGTGGAGATAGCTGATGATGACAACGCACGGCAAAACGCTCCAATAACTTTGGTGGCTTTTTCTAGATTTCCTTTTTCCGTAAAAAAATAAGAAGGGTTATATCCCCGTTAACCGTAATCATAGCGTAAACCTGCTGATGGAATGCAATGGGATAAAAGTATATATAAAAATAAAAATTGTATAGGAACCGGCGGATAGGTAGTTGTTTTGTGGCGGATGGGAGGGTGCTGTGGCGGTTATGTAGGTACATCATCTCCACACACGTTTTTTTGTTCGGTTTCTGAGAAAAGGAACTTCTTCAACTGACCGTAGTAATCATTACGAGCGTCATCAGCAGCAGTGGTGGTCGTTGTAACGGTAACACACCACATTTTTCTTCCTTTTGCTGTGCTCTGATTGTGACTTGTCGAGAAAGGGAAAAAAGAGGAACAGACGAGAGGACAGAAAAATGGGCAGTAGGTCACTTTTTTGGAGGAAACGGTTTTTTGCGATTCCGTTTTGTACAATTTTTTGAGATAATAACGACAAAAAATGGGGCCTGCCAGGGGGTATGATAATAGCCGTAATGGCTGGAGGGGTTGTGGGATGAAAATAATGAGGTGGAACCTCCTATTATTTATTTACATGAGTTTTGTATTGTATTTTTATTGTACTTTTCTTTCCTGCTATCTCTCTGTGTGTTTATAGATGAGCAGCATGGTGGACGGAAGAGCCGAGCTATTCTTCTGGACACCGGTCAAGTAGTCCAAGAATCGCCGCGGCAAAAGCAGTATCAGCAGCAGCCGCAAAAAAGCGATAATAAAAATGAGACCAGCATAACGACTGCTGGCATTATTGGTGACGTTATTCCTGGCAGCACTGTGGGAACATTTTTGGGAGGCGATGCAAGTGGTCTAGGTGGTAGTCGGGGCACAATTGGTTGGCACAGTTTATCACCCACTTTGCTTGTGAATAGTGGACCATCGCCGTCTTTATTGCCAGTATCAGCCGCAGCGTCATCAACATTTTTCCCGGTGTCGTCAACTCGCACATACCACTCGGGGGAGAGCAGCAGTCGAGGGAGCCCTAGTGTGGTGGCGTCCTCCTTTTTACCCACATCTACCTCAAAACGACATCGACATTTGTCAAGCTCCCTGCATAACCCTGTCTTGACTACAGTGATCAGCGCCACGATCGCAGCGGCGCCAGCGTCCTCTTCTCCGTCAGTAGCTCCACGAGAAACAGCATCACCCACAGTGCAACAGCCACCGCGACAACAGGAATCCTTCCATCCCCCGCGTCAGAATGTGGAGCAGAGTAATAATAATAATAAAAATAACACTACGGCCAATAAAGAGAAATCTTTTACACATCACCAGAAAAAGAGTCCACTCATGTCAGTGGTGGAGCCACCCGTGTCGCTAGCAAGGTCGTCGTCGTTATCATCATCCTCATCGTCCGCGAGGAATGCTGGGCCATACTTTGAGTCAAACAAGACGACAATCAATGTTTCCGCCAGAGAGGGACAGACTGTAATGCTAGACTGTGCGGTAGCGCTGCTTCAAGGGAGAACGGTAAGCTAACACACACACATAATAGGTATACCATTCAGTAACGTAACCCATCAAATGTGTGGGTTTTTTAAAACCATAATTCCGAGTAAAAATCTCCGCAGAGAGGAACCACATAACAATATTATGCAGGTGGTAGCTGTGCACTTACTACACCTCAAAATCAGGCCAGCTTAATAATGATGAATAGTCTTTGTGTTTTTGATGGACATAACATTACCACCTTTGACACTTTTTAATGATTTTCACTGGAAATTGTACTTTGTCACATATGCGGTGATTATACTGTATCCCCCCAGTACTTTAGGAAACCACGTAGCAATATATACACTTTAACAAAAATCTCTGATCGTCCGTTTTATCCGCTTTTATTATTCTTTCCGCCAACTGTCTGCCTGTCTCTTTTCGTTACGTATGTTTTCCCTTACTGGTCGTGAAAGTGCGTCATTTGAATGCCTGGCTGGCGCCTGAGATAAATGCGGGGAGTCAAAGCAAATTAATTTGGATTGAGAGGCAGAGTCCGTGTCAAAGAAGAATTTAAGTGGAGTTAGCATTTATATAGGTGTAAAGGTAGGTATGCCATGTGTGTATATGTATATTCCACTCTGCGATTAAATACGCTTTTCTCACAGCACCACATCATCACCGTCAGATCTTTACGATAACATGCCCACACCTTTTATTAAAACGTTACTTGCCATCCACGAGCAATTTAGATGGTGACTAACTATACATATATCGTACAACTTTATCTAAAGTTTTGCATGCGTTCGCGGTACGGGTTTCTTTTGTACGCGTAAACACGTAGGTACAAAAGAAGAAGGGGAAACGAATGAGTAATTAAACGGGAGCTTTAAAGTGAAAAACAAATGTGGCGGAAAATGAAGGAATACTAACGGAATTATAACGGGAAAAGTTTTTGATTTATTTGAGTACGATCAAACGTTGAACCCAACCGGAGAGGGGCATTGTGACACAATGTAGACGTTGTAAGCCTCTGTGGATCGTTTACGGGCATCATAATGGCAAGTGAATAAAACATTTCGACCCCCATCTGTGCATGCACATATTATCATCTATATACACACAGCTTGTAACGCGAAACGCAGGCATATACATAATTTTAGCCCCTGATGCGATGCAAAGCATATTATTCGCGTGCTGCAAAAATTCTACACGTGCTCACCCACGCGTTCTTAAAGCTTGTAAGTCATTCAACTACACACTTTTCGGGCTGGCTAAGATTTGGTAAATGATGTACCAACTGTGATGGTGGTGATCTTGAAGAGAGGAAGAAAATTAATGGGCAAAAGTGTATCATCTTTTCCTCTCTCTCGTTTCTTCATTTTTATCATCACCATCTTTGCAGTCGTCGTCATCATCATCATCGTCATCATCATCGTCGTCGTCGTCGTGCTGTCATGTCAGTAGCTTGTTTCTCTTCCCGGTCCTGAAATTATTTATGTTTCGTTATTAATATGCATTATAAATATTCCATTCAGGCCGTTTTCCTCTTTCCCCTGTGCTCTTCTCCTACGGAAGCGTCCTGACTCTGTGATAAAATGAACATGATGATGGGGACGATGAAGGAGATTGAGTACCAAAATCAAAGAGAAAAAGGAAATTAAATTCAAAGCAAGCCCAAGAACAAACTCTCCTTCTACTGTTGACCGTGTGTATATTATATGGAGAGCATCCTTTTGCTAACATGTTATTATACAAATTCTGGTACACGAGATTAAACTTCTATTTATACACCACACCATAGTTAACTTTCCTTCTTCTCTGCTTCTCCTTCTGATGATTCATACTTGACTGCTGATACAGGAACAGAACTGCTGCTGTTACTACTCCTACTACCATTACTAGTTATTATGAATGGCATCCTTTTCCCTTATTTCTCCAGTTAGTCCCATGATATGTCATCCCAGTCGAAAAAGTAAATTTTGCAATAAAATGAAAAAGAACACAAGCTGAGCCTGGTGTGTGTTTGCCTTTTTGCTTAAATGAAGCTCATCCCTCTCATCCTCATCTACTTCCAAAACTCTTGTTCGACTTTACTGCACTCTGTCCCTGCTACCACTGCTCCACTATGTTTCTGCCAAAAAAAACTGGTTCATCGACTAAACCCGTTTTCTTCTTCAGCTTTTCTCTCTCTCTCTCTCTTTCTCTCTCTCGCTTTCGTTAAACATATATTTACGTTTCTCTAATTCATCATGATGACGGGCCATGGGAAATTAAATTCGCGCACTGGTGGTGCTCTTCGTTTTCTCGTTTTGGTCAACATGTTGCTCTTCATCTCAGATCGTCCTTCACAATATTATTACCATTTTCTCTCTCGTGTTCTCCCTCTCCCTTCCTCTCTGTGTGTCCTTACTACTTGTCTGCCTCACTGCCTGGTTTTATCAAGAACAATAACATTTTGAATAGCAACCACTGCCACCACCACCATCACCAGTATTTATTAATAGTAAGTACCAGTCATCATCATTCATTTTCATGGGGAAATCACACAATTGGTCTTATCGTAAATAGAATATATGTGTGGCAGTTGTTTTAAGTGTAGCATACAATTTTTGGCAAGAGATTCTTTCTGCTGTGCAGTGGTACCAGCCGCCACATCCCACACAGTCATTCCAGCAGTAGGAGCACACAGCAGCAGCTTCACGTATAGCAATAGTAGGTGTGTGGAGCCGAGTTGACTATTCAAATTCGCATTTTATTCTGCTTATTCTCCTTTTCGCCATCGTCCTCTTAGTTAAGGGCAGAGAGAGAGAATGCCTTTCAAAACTCTCTCCCTTCTGGTGAATTTACTGTTTGTACACTTATAAGTATGGATAAGTACGCGCCCGTTTTAATGAATTTTGGCAAGTGTTGTCGTTTGGTCCTCTTCTCCTCCTACCCATTCTCCTATTATTCCTTTTCTCTCTTCAGAGAAAGTTTACTTTCTTTCTCTTTCTCTCCCTCTCTTTGGAATTTTCATTACGTTTTGGTGGTATTGTCTCTAGGTGCTTTGGTAGGTAGGTATGAACTGATCATGATGATCACGATGTGGGGGCACTTTTGGCACAAAAAGAAGAAACTGTACCATATTCACACATGCCTAATGTAACTTTGTAACCAAAACCATATCGCCAGCACCAACCACCAACAACATAACCACCTCTACTATCACACACCCTTACATACAACATCATCATCGTGGTCCACTACTCCACTTTTTGCTATTTTCCTTCGCAATAATTATTATTCCTCTCTTTATTCTCTTTTATAACCCCCACCACCACTACAATTGTGTATGGACACAAATGAGAACGGGAAAACAAACAGAGTGCTGGGGATAGATAGATAGCGCACGTATTGTTATTCTGACAACCAATGTAAAAGCAAAAAAAAAGCTTCCACACAACTCGGCACAAAGAAAAACGGCGCTTTTGTCTGCAATGGAATTGCAGACATGGTACAGCGACAAAAACGGCACAAAGAATGTTTGTTATTCTTGTGTCTAGTCCCTTTTCTATTTATTTTTAGTGAGCTCTAGATTCCATGTTCATTTTTCAAATGAAATGTAGTCGAGCTACTTACGTAAGAGTTCTCTCTCTCTCGCTTTCGATGTGTCTGGCTCTCATTGTTACCATACAGCATGTAGAAGCTTTTACAGCTTTGTCTCATCCTGCCCCTCTGGCATCATCATCTAAAAGACAGCAGCGCCAGCAAAGGTGTTACCTCGCTTTGTACACCTCACTTTGACGTATGCGCTGGGATGGGAACAACAACACCGGTTGCATTATCTATTTTTCTGCCACTTGCCTTCGTTCCTAGCCATCATTCAACCAGGTGTCAACTTTTAATGAACCACTTTTTGTCTTTCTCAACGTCTCCTTGGTTTTTAGTCACCTCTTATTAGGGACAACGACGGTACTTTTTTCTCCCCCATGGAGTCTCCCTGTCCATTAAAGTGGTTAATCAAACTGACTATAACAAAGAACTGAATACACACACGCGAGTCACGTGGAATGGTTGTGAGGCAGGGAAATGAATAAAAATTTCAGTATGCTTTTCCAGTAAAGAATGGGTTTTTTTCTTTGGAAAAGGTGCTGATGGTCTTGTTTTTAAGAAATATCACAAGAGAAAAAAACCACTACAGCTAGTTTACCTGGTTACATGACGCGGTCCATACATTTTCTTTTCCTGACCCTGAGCCCGGAAAAAGGTTGAGTAGAGTAGGATATTGTGGTTTTAACTTTTTCTCCAAGGTGTTAGGGACTCCTTAAATTATTAATGTTGACGGTGGAAGTAGTTTTTTTAGGAAGGCAGTCTGGAAAAGAGAGTGCGGGATAGGAGGGAGGGCGACAGCAGTACAAGCAGACATTTTTTTTCCTTGAGTAAAGTAGTAGTCCGGGTAATGCGTCGTTTACTTAGGTAGACAAAGCTACCTACTTTAACTCAATATAATATACCGACATGGCGGCTGNCAAGCAGACATTTTTTTCCTTGAGTAAAGTAGTAGTCCGGGTAATGCGTCGTTTACTTAGGTAGACAAAGCTACCTACTTTAACTCAATATAATATACCGACATGGCGGCTGCCACCTGCACCCATTTCTTCATCCACGGGCCACCAACCACTGCTGCGCCTACTTTTTTTCCTTTAGTTTAAGTATTCCCAAAGCGGAGGTTTTTTTACGAATCTCTTTTCGTATTCGACTGATGGCTCTATTTTTCACAGCACACTACCTACAACATACTTACTCACGATCAGTAGATGGTTGTGTGGAGGAGGAAAAAAACGACAAAAGAAAGTAGGAATATATACAACTGTCCACAATTTTTTTCACTTTTCCTTCTGCCAACATACTTACTCACGATCAGTAGATGGTTGTGTGGAGGAGGAAAAAAACGACAAAAGAAAGTAGGAATATATACAACTGTCCACAATTTTTTTCACTTTTCTTTCTGCCATACCGCACGACTGCCACTTGCTTACATATATAACCTGTCCCTTTTTATATGGAGAAACCGCCTTTTCTTTTCTTGCTTCTTGAAAGTAACAAATTTTCCCTCAAATCTCCTCATTTGCTCTCCTGTATTCTTTACCTTGTGTGATCCTTCTTGTTTGAGTACAATTTATTTTTCCTCTTTTTTCTTCCTTTCTTTTGTACAATACCTAGTGATGTCGGAACGTACATCATTATTATACTCCCCAAGAACTTTTACAAGGACCACCACTATTGCTCTTTCCCTCTTTCCATTTCTGTGTCTGTGTATAATGTTCCTGTCGTGTATATCCTCCTCATCTCCTCCTAGTACAGTTCCCTCCCTCTTTTTTGAAAAATTTCCCTAAAATAACAAAGATAGAAATGACACATGGAATGTTTCTCTTTGGAGGTGGTGGTGATATACATACATACATAGTAGTAGTGCTGGGAGTACTGTATTCTAGTTTTAAAAACGGACGACACATTTTTTTCGCCTTTCTTGTCTTCCTTCCTTTTTACAAGACGACAGCATCTGTTGGCATGTTTACTTACGTTTAGGTGCTTGCTTTCATGCTCAGGTAGTTACACAAGTGATACATGTATCAGCAAGTAGTTTGATGTGTATTAACTACCGCAAAATACACAGACACACACGACCTAGTAAACACAAATACCTAGTAAACTGCAAACACAAAGCATATCACACACAGAACCCGTATCCCATGACTTCACTTTAAACTTTTTTGTTTCCTCCACCAAAAAAAAAACACTTCACATTTGTATATATACATATATATACATACACCCCGTATCCCTTAAAATATTATTTTCGTTACACACACGCTTTCATATTTCAGTCATGTTCTTCCCTATGGCACAGCAGTCAGCTACCAGCACAACTAACAGTATCACCGTCACATGATATGCAACTTTCTCCTTGGAGACGGGGAAAGATAGAGAGACAGAGAGAGGGAGAGGGGGAAGTATGATAATGATAATACCCTACCACCATTTTATGTATGCATGCATGCTTTTGTGCCTCTCTCTCTCTCTCCTTCTCTGCGTAATATGCGGATTGCAGATGTGCAAAGTAAAAAAAGGACGACGACGGGGAAAAGTACGATAGCACCTCCACTTGAGCACACACATGTGAAGCATATCAACGACAACGACGAAGGTCCCTCTCCTCTAAAAACATGACACTGTTGTCATCATCAGCATCTCTATGCAGCATACCTACCGCATATGCAAACGTCGCACAACTCCGTTTTGTAAACGGATGTGTATGCACGGTGTAGTTACAGAGATTACGGTTTGCAAAGTTTCCGTTGCTTTGTGTGTATGTGTGCAAGGGTGTATAAGAAGTTACTGTGATTTTTCCCAAGAACATGTAAAATATTATATGACATCTGAAAGAGTAGGGAGAGAGGGAAAGCGCTTTCCTTTTTACTTTCATCGTAAAACAAAACGACTGTAAAAAAGAATGGAAGACGAATAAAAAAATGTGTTATTGCTTTGGCGGGCCGAGAGTCTGTAGTTTTCTGTGTGCCCGGTTTTCTACCGCGACTTCTCTCCCACTCCCTTTCCCTCCACTCACCCTGCTCACAGTCAGCTAACTCCACTTTACTTGTTCCGTATAATTACCTGAGGCGGGCACGTCCGCTGTACCAACATTATTATCATCATCATACTTATTACTTGTCTGCTTCCTTTTTTATGAGAAATGTGAGTAGGATGATATGAGGCTGGGTAGTGATATATAACAAGAGAGATGCCTGCCTGCCTGCTTAGGTTATCATGGACTCACTCGCCCAGCCTCCATCATCATCA
>JAHZNB010001460.1:0-10346 GCA_027744295.1 Callyntrura guangdongensis
ATTTTCCCCTAATAAATTCTCACACACTCGAAACTCTAAATGACCCTCAAAATTACACTAAAAGGAAAACGAATCGAAAAAATCTCTATGATCATCACCTAATTTGCACTTCATTTTGATAGGAAATCCCGGATGTACTAACGCCCTGTAGAAGAGTTTGTTCATATAAACTTCAGCAAAAAAATTCTGTACCACTTTTCATTCGAGTTAATGCCAGCCATCAGATTTGCTATAAATTTCGAAAGTTATTTAATCGTGTGTTTGACGTGGGTACAAAAAATGCACCGATCTCCAAGTATTTTTCCTTACATTTATTTGAATGGCGAAAGTTTCTCAATGCACTTCAAAGGTCGTTATAAGTTTAACGTATTTTGTTGAGCATATTATAAATTATTCAAAATTTCAAGTAGCTCAACATTTTTTAAAAAAATCATAAGAACCTAAAATATAGCCACCTACAACGTAAAAAAAAATAGTTGAAAGCCAAAGTGAAACACGACCATATATAGATCTAAAAATCACGGTAGCAGTAACAGTGGCTAGCATTTCATCATCATCATCACTCGCATATACGTGTAATCACATCATCGAACCACTAGTACACCAGCAAATCACAAGCGAGAAGGGCTGAAATTACTAGAACTTACCACCACCACAATCATCATCATGTCAGTCCAGTAGTCCGTCCAGTTCAGCAACATCTACTAATGCTACACTCCTAATGATGATGCTCAAAAAAAGGGAAACAGACCGTACCTAACTAATCAAAGAGTGGTATCACGTTACATTTTTCTCATCAACTCGATCACAATATTTAATATCATGCATGTATTTCATGTTTCATTCAACGCATTCTCATGTATTTTTTTTTTGTTTTTGGTTGGATTCCTCGGTACTTCACCTAAAAAATAACACAAAAAACAGCCACGGGTAAAAGCAATATTTTTTAAACCCTTAGATTTTTAGCCCTAACCACTCGAACTCGACTAGAAAACCGAAATACTCGAACCACTTTACAGACTAAAGAACTACTACGTCATCGTGAGACTAATTGGGTACACCCCTGTGTGACATACAATTTTACATATAAGCTTAACAGTAAGTAGTCCCAAAAGATGAATCACACTTGACATTTTCATTCATAAAGATGCAAACCAAAAAGAAACAAGACCCGTCGGGCAATCCAAAAAGCAAAACAAATCATGCGATGAGTCAAAAATGTCATACCGACACACGTAATATACGTATACAAACTTTTTATCAAACTCACATTAAGACAATTTATCGAGCCGGGTTATCATCATATATACGTTTATAATGCGGTATAGTGGAGTAGCCTGTCTGCATACGTAACGAAAGTATACTTTAATATTACTAAAATTATTCCATGAAACATAAACTGGGTTCCGTGATTCAAAAGTTCCGTTACAGCAGCATTTTCAAGATGACGTTGCAAATCAAATCGAATTTCAACTGCTTACAAATCTACCCCACTAATATTGATATTAATGATGAAAGGAACTGACAAATTGAATTGGTATTTGGTTAGCTATTTGGTTGTATGCATAATTTGTTGAAGGTTCTTGGTTCTTTTATTTTTAATTCAATAATTGTGCTCTGGTACACAGATGTTTGATTCGCAAATACTGTTATAATGTCCATATATGACAGGGAAGCTGCCAAATAGTTTTAGTTAACAATTAGTAAAAGAAGTAACGACTTTATTTGTTGACTACAATTAAATTCAAACAATCCACAAATTCTAATTCAGAACTTCAATTCATACTACAATTTTAGATTCACAACTTACAGAATTCAATCTTACTCTATATAATAATAAACCTGCTGTAATTGCAGCCATATAGGTAGGTACAGGTTCCTGAGATATAACGTTTTGACCTTTGACCCCGTTGACCTCAAAAAATATTAGGTTCACAACTAGAGGTAAAATTCCTTCAACGTTTCTGAGATATGGCGCGGACAGACAGACAGACAGCCAGACATTCGTAATCACAATAAGTAGCATTCGCTACTTAATCAGTGTATCAAAATAGTTTGACTGGACATTGCTCACAAGTAGTACGATGAAACAAAAAATAAAGAAGGAATTTTGTGACAAAGTGTTTCCACTCTATACATAAATGTCATTTAAAAAACCCAGAACCAAATAAGATGAAGTTTAAAATAGGCAAACACGGTTTTGGTTAATGCAACATATCCGTACTTAAGATCATGCGGATACAACGTGTTAAAAGCATAACGAAACGTATGAGAGTACAGTTTATGGTTCGCTTACTTTTGTTAAAAAACGTGTGCTTCCCTGAAATAAATTCCTTTTCCCCTACCCGACAGAAATCATGCCATCAACTCCCACCACAACGAAAAGAACTATAAAAGTAACTTATATGTTACTACAATAGTACAGTAGTGTCTAGTATATCAAATCATCACATCACCCTATGAAAATTTGCAACAACACACAAGAAGTACTTTTGAAAAAAACTAAGCATTTCCCCTACATCCAATCCTCACGTGAAAAAAGTCTGCCTGCGAACATCCAATCGCATGTATATTTGTTCGAATACACAAGAGTCGCAATAAATAGTATNACGTGAAAAAAGTCTGCCTGCGAACATCCAATCGCATGTATATTTGTTCGAATACACAAGAGTCGCAATAAATAGTATCCAGAGAGAGAACACTTATAGACCCCGTGTGCACTGTGCAGTAAGTGCAAAAAAAAATCGTCTTGTCTCTACAAATTAACTCCTTCGTTCCAAGAATCATAGCTGCTTTATAATAGTCCATTGTATACATCAAAACACCGGCACTTTCCATTCTGCTGTCGGGTTGCAAGCAGCCAACATCACCAAAACAGGAAGAAGCACTACTACGAGTTATAGTAGTAAAGTGAAACTAAATTCCTCTGCATTCTGGTCACAAGTTTTTCTAGTTCTTCGTCACTGTGTCAAACGAAAGTTGAAACTAAACCGATAAAGTGCCCTCGCCCTTTGTGTCATCACACAGCATTCTATCTGTCAACCCCTTAAAAAGTAAGTACCTACGTTTCAGTTTGTTTATAACTTTAACTAGTGTCACCTCACCCCGATTAAAAATTTAGTAAAAAAATCACTCTGACATACGCATCATAATATATACAAACAAAATAATCCGCATGAACTTGTCCGGTTTCCTTACTCATTCATAAGCTACCACGCAGTGTGCAAATCTTACGTGTAATATCACGACCACACGACCAGATAGCACGATATCTGGATGATCACAAACTCTCGTTGGAGTAACGAGATATTCAAGTTTACACTCAGGAAAAAATTTGTTTCAAGTCTAGTAGTAGTAAGTAGTAACCGGCATATGTCATCATCATTGAGCAGCTTCATGATCACTGCATGACTTACTTTTCTACGACGCTGCATATGACAAGCTATATCACAAGCAGTGGGACAAATAAACCGACTTATTCGCAGCTATAGAGACGCAGATGTGTATTGATGCAAGCTGATTGAATTGATAAAGACTTGATATTCTGCCTATACAAAATTTGAGCTAATTTCGATACAGTTTAATTTTGACCAAATTTGCTCAAATTATTGCCCAGAGATGCCACTTCCCCAATGTACTAAATTTTAGTCATTTTAGTTAAAGTTAAATTTTTTACGCCTCGGGGTTGACCAAATTTGCTCAAATTATCATAGAAGCCACTACCCAAACGTACATGTGTGCCAAATTTTTGAGCCAATTCGGATGAAGCGTCTAGAGACGCGTCAGTAGAGTGATGACAGACAGACAAACACGCGAAAACCATTACTCCGATGAAATAATGTTTCATCTGCGTAATAATGCTTTCTCGTGCACGTCTGAAACGTGTAATACTCAATATCTTGTGTTTTCACACTTTTAATTGTAAAACGATGTAATTGTAATTAGCATAAAAGGATGTGAAAAATTTCCATGGTAATATGCACAAAATTTACATTTTATTTCAACCGACTCCGAGTTAGCTTAAAACAAGAAATTTCTCTCATGATGAAACAAAAACCGAATAAATAATGATTAAAAAGTCCAAAGATAAAACCATAAAATCATTTCCCAAAGAACCCAGGTCTAATGTAGTAAGAGCAATCACAGAACTGATTGCACCCAGGCACTCCTATGAACCCACTGTATCCTCCATTGAGACACCGATTCCGACAATACCTTTCGCAAACCACAGGGCTGGTAATATCTGTAGAAAAAAAAACAAGCATTATTTCGTTCATACAAAATAAATCAATCAATAATGAGTTTATATAGCCTAATAAATCCCCACTATTGCGTTTGTCAAATAACGTTTAAATAATAAATATAAATAATAGCGTGTGTCACTCGTGTGACTCGTCAATTTTCCCCTGATTATTAATGCATGAAACGGGATAGAGAATGTATAAACCCGAACACTTGCATAAATATTTAATATCCGAACCAACGTCAATAAAAGAAGAAGAACGAACACATAATCAAACGTAGAGTCAGAGTCACACGACAAGTAAAGAGGAACCAGTTTTCATCAAGGATTTTCTGTTCAAAAAACTGTTTATTTGTTTGTTTTTAGCGGTTCCAAAACTGCTCACGACCTTATATATAATTTCGTCCTCCAGCGACAAAAACATTTTTTTAATAACATAAATACTCAATAAACCTCCGACTACAGGTCCCGGACACATTTACAAAAATAAAATAAACTCACCACCGGGCAACGGTGCAGGTCCAAAGAAGCCCCCTATAAATCGTTGCTCCCTACCCGCTTCAACCCCATCCTCACTTGCCTGTTTAAAACAAACAACACATAAACTATACCAAGAGAACGAAAGCAAAACCTAATTCCCGGTTGAAAATGATAAATAAAATTTCCATCAAAGCACGAAAAGTACAAAAAAAATAATTTTACCGTGCACACTCCAAAAAACCCCGAAACCGCAACCAGCACGACCAGCCACATAAACTCTGATTTAATAACGATTACGTGTTCCATATTTAAAAAAATGAAGCACACACAAAAACGACCATAAAAAATTAAGAGAATTACTTACTCTCGACTAGGTATTTCCTAACGATCCACACTCGCTTTTTTATACACACACACACACGAGAAATACGTCAACAACGTTGACATGAGTATAAACGAAAATGTGTTGTCGTAATTGAGTCCACAAGGAGCATTATGAATGCAACTCACACCTGCCATCACATTATGTCAAAGAAAGAGAAGCATATATACTTCAAAAATCTGTCAAAATTCCTAATAATAAATGGCTCCTCCACGCAGAGATCATATTTATTGTCCCGAGAAAAACCTTGAAAAACCCAATCGTATATAAAAATTATATATTCTTGTTACGTACATTTATTTGTATGCGATGCAGGTATGCATAATCGATAACTTGCGTATATAGCGTAACAAAAGCAAATAAAAAACGAGCATTAAATCTCTGGATATTCCTGCAGAAAACGTATCTCACGTTAACGTAACGTGACAATATTAATAATCCACACCAGTTAGTACTAGCAGACATCAAACTCATATCATTAGTATATAACTATTGATTATTAAGTGTAGTAGTATGTAAATTAATTGAAAAAATTAACGACAAAATAATAGAGAAAAACAAGAGTAGTAGCGACGATGAAAATTACATAATTTGAATTCTGTAGTGTGAGCGTTACAAGATCCCCCATCAGTACGATTCCAATTAAAACTCTTAATAATATATTCATTTTTTTTCCTTCTTTGTGACGAAACAACTGGAACATGCGTTGACGTCATTCCTGTGTTTTTTTTGTGGAAGCAAAAAGTAGTACATCACTTATACTTAAGTATAAGTGATCTAAAGCAAAAGCAACTATCAAAATCATTTAAAATTTTATTTTGACTCGAGGAGATGTAGTAGAACCAAATAGAACCAAAAAATCCCCATTGCAAAAGTTGTACCCTAAACGACACAAAATCATGCATACAAATGCAGAACGCAACGCCGCTTTTTCATATGCTTCAATGATTTCACTTCTAAAAATGTTGATCCGGATTAAAAGCTTGATGATAAATAAAATGGTGCTGTGCAACTACACAAAACTGTACACGCTCCAGTCCCAGTAGTGTGGTCACATAATTATTTTAAAAATGTATCAAAATTTGTTAAGAAATTTGTACATGTAGAATGCGATCTGAATGTTTTTCTCGTGAAAATAGGCAAAAAACATTGAAGTTCTACGGACACAACTTTCCGTTTCTAGTTTCTATAGAAGAGATATTTTACGTTCTGTTGTGGAACAGCGGAACAGGATTATGTCCTGTCTTGCATTTTAAAAATGCCGTATGTTTACGCCACGTGTAGTGGACTCCGTCTATGCGTTCCGTCAGCAACGCTCGGACAGATTCTGCAGCGTTAGCGTTATGCTCCGTTCATATAAACAAAACGGCTCATTATTACGGCAAGGGTACGACAAAGTCACTGCTACTGACCAATCTGACCTTGGTTGAAATTATAGCGAACAAGAAACAGGAGAAAGGAAGAAATAGGACACATAGGTCAACGCTCTCTGTTTGTCTTTGAAAGTTCACGTAAAATCATAAAAAAGAATCACATCATAAATCAGAATTGAAAACGTCCTGTTACGGTTTGACCTGAACTGAATTTATTTATTTATTTATTTAAACGGAGAACCTCGTTCTACTTCTTTCCTATTACTCAGCGAATCAGATATTGCAATTCAATTCTTTCTCTCGTTTAGTTATAAAGTTAAAAGTCTGACCGTCGTTTCGTAGTATTTGAGAGTCGTGTAAAAAAACCGCGCTTGCTCAAACTTACCTGGAGGAACATAAAATAGTCCAATCTAGCGTCAAAATTATCTTTACAAACACAAATTTTACCAAATGTGAATACCAAAATTACACGATATAGTTGAGTAGACAGTTTTATTCAGGAAAACCCCCAGATATCCAATCCTCTCTTAAATTAATCATCCATTTAAAAAAAAAAGTCAACGCCAAAAACAAACGAATAACTATGTTGTTGTCGAAACTTAGGTCGGTGACAATAATGCCACCCCAGAGCACATCAACGAAACTGGAAGATCCCCAAGTGGGATCGCCAAGAGGACACGTCACAAACCGAAAAGCAGGAAAAACGGAAGACGCGGATTTAAAGAGCAGTACCAAGGACACGAGCTCAGTCACAAATAAAGATTGGAACTGCATGGACCACATTCTATGGATGAATGTATTCTGGTTCACTCTCCTCCACGGTGCAGCCATCTATGGAGCCTACCTAGCAGTGACCTCAGGCAGCTGGAAGACGTTCGTGTTTGGTAACAAAATCAACTAACCTCACCATAATTTTCCAGTGACGTTCCTTTTGAGTAAAATGGAACATCATTGTAATTTTCTGAACTACACGATAAAATAATCCCCATGAACTCGTGTAATAATAATAATTTATTCCATTTACATTACATAGCATTTTTCACGTACAAGCTGAGCTTATTTGGAATAACGGCTGGCGTTCATCGATTATGGTCTCATAAAGCTTATAAAGTAAAAAAAAGTGTTTCCATTTGTAAGCTTCATTATGGCCACAGGCCTTGAAAAAGTTTGAGAATTAATTATATATTTTTTAAATTTTTTTATAAGGCGAGGTTTCCACTACGCGTTTTTTTGGCGTTTTGCAACAGTGTGTCATATCAAAACTCAATTTTTGAGTGGGTGAGCTCCGAAATGAAATTTTATTTTTATTAAAAATCGTAATATGCTATATTAATTAATTAAATAAAAATTAATGTTTTTTTATATTACAGGCAAGAGACCATAGAGTTCACCACAAGGTACATATAATTTCTCTATAAGTAAAAAGAATATTTAAATGTAAAAAACTTGTACGGTTTTAGGGATTGACAGGTATTTTTAGTCTTCCTAGCTTTTGATTGTCGTTTTAGGGATGATTTATTTTTTAAAGTTTAGAGATTATGTAGAGGTTGTGCAGGGTTGGATTTGGGGTTTGATCTGTTATAGTAAGTACTATTCAATATTTATATTTAGATTCTGGATTGTTTATTTAATATGTACGCAATTTTTAAGAGAAGCAACAGTTTCATAATTTTTGTTGTTTGTAACTTTTTCAGTTAAAACTTTACAAATTTTAAATGTCTTTGATTCCTAACATAGTTAGAAATTCCTACCAACCTAACCGACTTTAGACTAATTTGTATACTTTCTTTCATTTACATTAACTGCTCGTTTACCTCTTTTGATTAGTTTACAGAAACGAACGCTGACCCAGTCAATTCCAAGCGGGGTTTTTTCTTTAGCCATGTGGGTTGGCTGTGCTGTAAAAAGCACCCAGGTAATTCAAACGCTTTAAAAAAAACTAATCTTCACAAAAAAACCCTTAAACCTGAAATCTAAATTAAAACAACTAAAAATCCCGGTTTAGATGTAAAAACGATCGGGGGGAAAGTTGACATGTCGGATGTCCTAAATGACCCAGTAGTTTTTTACCAAAAGAAGTATTACATCCCTTCAGTGATTGTGAGCTGCTTCATCCTACCAACGATAATCCCATGGTACTTCTGGGGCGAGTCTTTATGGAATGCCTATTTTATCGCCGTGATCCTCCGCTACTGTTTCGCTTTAAACTCAACTTGGCTCGTAAACTCAGGTAGCGAATCACAGGATATTTAAATATTTTTAAAACATGTTAATGTAATAATAATTTAAACATTATATTAATATTTTGGGAAAGCCGCTCATATGTATGGAAATAGGCCTTACGATAAGAACATTGCTCCTGCAGAAAATGTCGTCGTCTCAGCTTTAACTCTTGGAGAAGGTGATATACTTTTGTTGATACCTCTATAACCACACACGAAAAATCATATGTTCTTAAACGTCTCTCTCTATCTCCCACCCGCGCATTAACTTGACAACAATAATTTTGGATTTTTGTTCCAAGATCGGATTAGCTTACGGCTTCCGCAAAGCCAGCCCTGAAATGATAAAAGCACGCATGGCAAGGACCGGAAAGCACGGACACGAGATCGTCGAAGAACACGAGTACATGTGAATTCCACATGAAAAAAAACTATACATTCTCAGCAATAACATCATCTTGGTACTTTCCTGTGCACGAAACTTGATGAATATAACATCATATTATTATAGTATTTTTATAAGTACTACGTCTATACAGAACCGCGTGTTCCTCTACACGTGTTACAGAATTTAGCAAAAATAATTTATAAACATTTAAACGCTAAGTAGTTATAAATAATTTCCACGCAATGTTATTAGTTTTACTCTTTCTACTTTATTGTGACTTAAAAACTCATTTCCATTCAATAAAAGAATAAAGAAAAAGTATTAAGATTAGCGACAAGAAAAACGGCGAGATTTTCTCATAAAAATGCATTTCATGTATCACAGTGCCCCTGCAAAAGTGTGAATGCCCAATCAAACACAGTCTCGTATAATCTCGATTGTAATCACGGCCCTCAATAGTAAGAGTCAGCAAAACAGCATTCCTCTGTAAAACCAAATAAAAACAGTAACGTAATAAAACTTTATATTTAAAAAACCCGATCTGCACAATAACGTAAAAAAAACTACGTTTAGCCTGTTCCAGTCCAGTTCCGTCATCATCAAGGGGCACGTCCCTCGGCCTCGTAATGATTCCCCTCATGATCCTCCCGTTAGGTGCCATATTGTACCTGACAGACCCCCTCGGATCAACATCCCCCGTGTCTCCTTTATTCCTGTGAGTAACAGGCGCTGGAGGTGCTCTATTCCAAGAAGGAATCTGGCTCCGTCCCGCATCACTCCCACCAAACCTACCACACACGCTACTACTGGAATTCAGCACAACTAAACACACAACTCCGATACACAAGAACGCGTACATTTTCAAAAAAACAATCAACTTTCGAAACTAACCACAAACCCGATTATTCAAAATGAAGTTACAAGATTTCTAACGATAAAAAAATTTCTCCTCCTCCGCAAGACTCAACGACTTTGGTGTTAATGCAAAGTGCAAACTACAACTAAAATACTACCGTTCCGTCGGATGGGTTCAATCAAAAAAAGGAGATGAAGCAGCGTAAAAAATAAAAACTGTCAACCTGCGCAAAAGAAGAAGTTTCTAATAATAATGAGCAGAATGCAACGTTAAAAAACGCACGTTACAAACATGAAGCGTACGCGATGATGATCATGAGTACATATACACGTTATTACGAGGGAATCGACCGTGACCACTGAGCTGGGACAGTTTTATCCTTCCTTGAAAAAATCCCCCCCC
>JAHZNB010001461.1:0-14405 GCA_027744295.1 Callyntrura guangdongensis
AAAAAATTTAACGAGAGAACAGGATATGTATTTTAACAGTTACAATTTCAATGTTGTTGGTCATATTTTTTATGGGTGGTAGTGTTTGTGCAGCAGGGTGTATTTTTTGTTGTCATTATCGTATTATTAATTAATGCTATTAAATTTTTTTACAAGTGTGTTTGTCTGCTGAACCGGAGAGATGTCTACTAAAACATAATCAATTTAAATCTATGTATTATTGTATACAACAACTCACAATCATAAATATTATATTCGGAATGCAAAAGTAACCAACAAGTCAAGAAATTAAAATATTATAATTTTTAAATATAAATAATGCGGTAGTTGCAATTGTAACGTATATTTAACCTCTACTGGCATTTAAGTACAGTACACAAATTAAATGACAACTTTACAGCTTATTTACTCAGCAATAGCCATAACTTTGAGAAACAAACAAATTACGGATAACGAACAATAAGTTATTGATCTCATTAAAAACCTGATGGTAGTAAGGCGAGTTATAAAAAGATCTGCGATCTGCGCTCAAAAGCCATTCCTAGTTCTACGAGACTTATTATAATAATAACACAAATCATAAAAAACTTGCATGGATACATTGTACGTGGCCCTTGTACTCATATTTTTACACACAAGCACACGCACGCACATAATCCTGTTAAATTACGACTTTCTCAATTTCAATTTTTGATAGCGTTATCTTCTTATTGAATCAAGAGGATAATCTGCATTATTGCATTACTGCCGAATAGTTTCCAATATTTTATGAGGATGTTTATTAATAAATTATTGGTGTTTAATGCACGTGGATACCTACCCCAACAAAAATATTAAATGCCCTTCAATTTCCATCCTTAATGCATTGTTATTGCACCTTGGGATTTTCAATCATTTTCCTCCCTTTGTGCAAACACCAGCTTGCAAAGAGGTCCTCCGCCTTCATTGCCATTTTTTACTTGTACCGATGCTGTTTACACGCGAGCATAATTTCACTCTAGTTTTTGAAATCCTTCTCGCGCATCAATCATCTTGATTGTGAATCTGCTGTGACGCGTTGCAAAAATAAAAATGCAAGAATCACGCGTAGTTCAGGACAAAGTGGTAATGATGATGAGGGTTTGTGATGATACAGTGGCTGCAATTCTCTGATGATCGGGTTTCACCAGAGAGGGGCGTGGCGTTTTTTTCGCTGCTTATTGCAGCAAAGAGAAAGAAAAATAAGAAATAGAATCGGGAATGAGATGTGCATTTTCGTGACGGCAAATCTTTATTTCCCCTTTCATTTCATCACCTTGCTATCTCCCCTTTCAATAGAAAATCAAATTCAAGTTAATTTTGATGTGAGGGAGAGAAGATGATTGATTTGCTGATGAGTAGAAGAAGAGGAGCGAAACATTTACATTTCATTTGGGATGATGGTGATGAGTAGCAGTAAAAACTGTATTTTCTCTGCTGATCAACAACAATGCGAATGCAATCTCGTAATTAGTCATTCATTACAATGATTGTCATCAAAGTACAAAGTTAATCAACATTGTTATTATTTTTATTGATTTGAGAGAGAGAGAAATCACAATATTTACTTGATCGATTCAAAATTCAAAATGTATTTCTAAATGCACTATCTATAGGTGCATATATATCGCGTGACAGGATCTACTCTCACCTCACCAGCTGAAACTTGATGGGGAAGATTGATTGATTTTTGTGCTGGGAAGGATGATGATGAAAAGGAGAGGTGTGAAAATCAAGACAAGTCACAAGTTTTAAAAATGAGATTACATTAGTGAAACTTATCATCACCATCAAGTGATTCATGATGATGACTGATGATAATGACTGGCTGTTTGGGTGCTCTTGTTTACTGCAGAAAAAATATAAGTAAACGGCATCCCTCTAATTTTTCTCCTTCCCATCTCTCTCACTCTCTAGTTATATTACTACCGTCTATCATTTTCTTTATGCCTCTCTCTTTTGACTTTCTTCTAGCACACAGATTTTTTTCCAATCAACGTCTGCAGGTTTACATGCAGTAGTGACGCTGGTGCTTCCACGATGCCAATTTGTAATCATGGCTCAGCAAAATATTATTGCAAAAAGAATAAAAGGGAGAAATAACACATTAACTATAAAGCAGGCTTAAAGTTGAATTATTCACTCATTTCAATGAACGCTGAGAATAAAGTTGGAATCAAGCTGTAATAATCTTCGATTTATTATTATTTTTTTGATGGATATATATATATACAGAATAATAACAAAAAAGTATTTCGATTGTATTTTAATCCATTGGTTTATTTCTGATTTTTCATGATACCGGCCATCTACTAATTACCAGAGCAGTTTTGAATAATACGAATTAAAATTTTTACTATATATTTTGTTTTATGGCAGGTTTCAACGGCTGTAAAAATTATAATATATTTCATTTTCAACAATTGCTGATATATCTACTTAATTCAATGTTTTATTAAGCAATCGAACCTAATAAACAAAATTAATTTAAAATTAATTTAAATATATCGTAAAACTGTATATACCCGTTTAACCAATACATTTTAGTTAAATTGAGTGATTGCCCATGAAATCCAATCATTATTTCAACACGCGTCCCCAGCACGGCGTCAAATAATGATGAAAATTTTAATGTATAGGTAGTAATTAAACACCTCGCACGTTGAAGTTTTCGTGTTTTGTTATAAATTGAATTTGTATCTGGCTAGCCATAACCCACACCATTTACTCCTCATTAACTAGACTCATTAGCGTTATCCCTCATTAATATTTTACCCTTGAACAGAACCTGCCCTGCACACACACTGGTATTTAAAAAGGATACAGTGGGAAATTTTGGCAAATTTTACGGTGCCATTTAACAATCGCTCATATATTACTCATCGTAAGCCATAATAAGTTAATTGCATACTTAATATTTTTGTCATTTTACTACAAATAACATACGTGTGTAATATTGTTAAAAATATATTACAGTACCCCGCTCATATACATTTTTGCTCTTTTGGAAGCTTAGTTAGTTGCGCACTAAATAATATTTTATTTTTCTGTCCCAACAAATAGGCAATAAAAAGTGGATAATCATAATTAAAAAGTTGTTAAAAATGCAGTTAACATTCTTGTGCTACTTATCCTTGAAGAATAAAAATGTGTTTTTTTCTTCTTCTTAACTACCTTCACTCCCAAACTTTTCGACAAGTGACCTGTAAGTCATTAAATAGAAATATTACACCTTTTTCGTACGTCAACAATGACTTACTGTCGACATGATCCTTATGTATTTGTACATGTACAGAACAGGCAGAACAGAGAGCGCTTTTATCATTAACATTTTCCAAAAAAATCGCAAAACCCTGTAATTCGTTAAGTAAACTAGCAATTAACTTGAAATAGCTTCCGTTCAGAGAACAAATTACTGACGACGCATAAATCTCTACATAGAGCAACAGCAGCAACCGTGCAATTTGTGATAGAGGAGTCACATGCATCAATAATAAAAAATACACTAAACAATTTAATGACACGTTAAATTTGCAGTTTCAGTTGTTGTTTGCCATGATTAATGACTATAAAACTGTCAGATTTGCCCCCACCCCCACGGACAACGCCATTCTAAATACCCAAAGAAAACCTTCACCGCATGAGAACGCCTGTATGTAAATACCTATATACTTACCAGACTTCCAAAATAAACGCATATGTGCAAAACCTAGACCCACAGTGAACAGAAGAAAAGATTAAGCATGAAACCAAAACCATCAATGAAAAAATGTGTGACAGGAGCAGTGCACAAGTGGTCAAAACCAATCAGCAATATTATTACCGCTGCTGTTCTCTTACCTTTCTCAAGTTTTTTATTAACACCAAAACCAAGAGAAAAAAACTTGGAATAATATGCGAGGCAAAAGCTTATAATATTATTAATAATAATAATATGATTATGTTGAGGCACTTTTAGAAATTCAAGAATGAATTACCAAGATCACGTTACTGTTTTGTATTAAAAGTATAAGCTTACTGCATTTTGTGCATAATATTGTGTAGAGGTATGTAATACGTGCAAAACTGTGGACAACGCCCTTATACCCCCTTCAAATCAAAACTCCCCATCTATCATCATCGTCGTCATCATCATCATCGTAATCATATAATCCGCGTTCTTGCATGCACAAATTATTGCAATAATCCAACAATAATCATAACTTGCTATGTTGCTATACTACTTCAAGATGCACTTATTTCTGCATTCTTTCCTCTCTCACACACACACACATACAGACTTTAGACAGTCTTATCGTCATCAATATTGCCTTGCCCCTATATATTACAAATTTCCCCAAGATTTAAAGACTTCATTCACAACTCGACACTGTAAGTATATCTGTATGCAAGTAGTCTATCACAGTCGCCGTTTTTCAAGTTGATTAAACCTTTAAATTATTTGACAGTAAATATAAGTATATGGTGGTAGTTGTGAGATACGCGTTGTCCCTCAAACTAACCCTAAAAAGAAAGCCACAATGAAGATAATTAATGGCGGCCTAACGTACTCCACTTCTTACGGTAATAACCGAGGGAATATGATTTTGTATTAGATACGCAGGTAAAAAGTACGTGGCCGCAACTTGGAAAATAAATACAAAGAATAAATAAATTAAGGAGCTATAACTTCAACAGGAAATTTTGATTTTTATTAGGGATAACTTCAATTGCACACCCGAATAGGAAGAATACTCTATTTTTGCTTATTTATTCATTTCATTGTGTTAGAAAAATAATCAAGTGATTACTTAGTTGTTAGACAGCACGGAACTGTTATCCAGTTTAGCATAAAAACAAAAAAATCGCATCAACAATTATTATTTTAATATTGAAAATTATTATTGATTAACAGCAAGTTAAAACGCCGATCGCTAATTAATAAATGTGGTATAAATCAAAGTTTGCATAGATTCAAGTCTATAAATATTCCGTTTCATGTGATACTTGACTAGAGATCTTTTGTTTCGAATTCCGTGTATAGTTTTTTGGTCCACTTTAGATGCTGCACAAAGTATTAGCCATTTTTTCGTGTAAATTCCGTTTCTTTTTGGTCCACATTTGCTCTATAATCTGTAGCCTTGATTTTTTTTAATTTGTAGATCGTATCAGATATTTGTATCAGAATAAAAACAACATTCCCCGTTAAACACTCAACCGTCTGTCTTTGTCTATCCAGTAAAGCTTTTTATTAAAATTATTTTATTAAAATTTTACAAGCAACTACACCAATCCTTTTTCTGTTTACCTTGTCTTGTCCCTTCTGCCCTGTTGTTAGTTGTTTGTTAAATTTATCATATCAGATGACGATAAGGAATTCACATGATGAATGATATGATATTACATTACACATACTTGTTATTTTCCCCATTTTTCTAAAATCTTTGTGACTTAAGAGTTATAATTTGAACATTTGTATGCAAACTTGTGATCCCGTAACATTCCACGGTGTAGTAAAATGTGTACCTATCTTGACAGTTTTTTAATTTGTGTTGTAAACTTGTTACAACAATTTACTACAAAAAATTATGAATCTTGTTGTCTCACGGTGATTGGAGGATACATAAGCTGGGTTAAATGTTCATGTACAAAACGTACAAACGATGTTACAAAGGCTGTTATTTTTTCGTGCTCATGATGACGATGCCGGTGATCTTATCGATGATAATCTTTTGTTGTATTTGGTAAAAAGTGCGCTCTTCAACAATTATGTCACGGCAGCCGAGAATAACTCTAGCTGTTGTATAGATTTTCTTGGCCATTTTGTACGTACGCACGGCCAAAGGCGGTGTAAGCAATTAGATAAAAAGACGCGATAAGCAAAAGTTTTTAAAATTTGTAACTTTGCAAAACAATGCGTGCACGACGATGTTCCCACAAAGTAAGGAGGCTTTTTACACACACACAGACAAACAATGTAGATTGGCAGCACTACACCGGCAGACAGTTAAGTGACAAGTAAACCAGTGATCTTGTAACATTTTCATTTCTTTCTTTATATAAAAAACGCGCTACTTCGTGCCGTTGTCGTTGTCTTTAAAAGTCACCACCGGCTCACGAAACATTTTTGTGTGTGACGGTGTTTGCCAAAATGTTAAAATGTTACGACGTGCCCTTGTTGCCTTCTTACAAACTTTTCGACAAATAGGCAATTTTTCTGTGGTACACTTTTAAATTGCTCTGTAAGCAGCGCGACCTTGCCGCAATTACAGGGAACATGACTTCGTGTTATAATTTCGAAAACATAAATGTAAAAAAGCAGGATCAACGAGAGAACGATATAGTGAAATGGCTTAATTGAAAGGAGAGTTCACTTTTAAACGCGGTGGGACATATAATCTTTTTTGTGTACTTTAACATAAGGAGAGAGGCAACTGACAGGTCACTGCCGCGTAAACTTGCGACATTCAAATTTTCTTTTCATACGATAATATAAACTGTCCTCCCTTTACAATAAACAAATGAACTTGAAATTATAGGATTTTCTATATTAACTTATTTGTCTTCCATTTTACAAACAATCACCATAAAAAATGAAGAGATTAGACTTGCGTTAAACGTGGAAAAGTATACGTTTGTCGTGAGCAAAGTCATGCAGGCGTAATAATGAGATTGCTTGATGGCTGCTTACAGACACACAGAAAAACCAGACCACTTTTATCAGAGAATGCCATTGAACAAAGACATTTCCAAGTTTAAAATGACCCAAGCTCTAATCGTTTTATGTTTTCAAACGGTCGTAGGATTTACATTGTTTGCTTTGGTGTCATCACCTGTGTGTAAAGCATTGTAGGGTTTTCATATTATTCCTGTAACATGCCTATGCCCAGGACGGTGACACTTTTACCTGTTTTTCTGGTGCGCCAATTACAATTAGGGTTATCCCAATGGTCTTTACGCTTGTTTTAAAGAAACCCGTAAACACTAAAACTTTTATTATGCGCTCATATCACGTTCCTGGCCCACCCATAAAGAGTGGCAATTACCAGTAACTATTTTGAAACCCCTGGTCAAAACACACATAAATGCTATCACAAATAAATATGCATGCATCAATCGTCATCTTTGGACAGCAATAAATCATTCATGTATAAAGAATATTGATCTTTATTGGAAATTTATTACCCTCGAACAGAAATTATTAGCTGTCACACGTGATTTATCGTTCACACCTTATCCAAGCTGTTTTTCATAACCTAATATATCTTATGTAATATTTAGGTGATATTTTAGTTTTATGGCGTATAAGTATTTGCCAATTTGCAAGGAATTCTATGTTACGGTAATGCTTGTGTGTTGTTTGAGCATTTTTTGAAACGTAAAATTTGCCAATTGGACGACTATTTAATTAAAAAGCGATAAATTACATATAAGCGTCAGGCTGATTGCTTCATTATTATTAGTTCAACTATTTTATACATACATTCTTCACTTAAAATTTTATAACTACAGTAATTTGATGCCCATAGGTGCTTGAGGTTAATACTCTAGTTTAATTATTGATGGCGTCTAATCAGTTTGTTCCTCGTCCCATTTATTTGCCCTTGGCTGTTCTTTTTAATATAATTTTGGTAAGCTTTTGCACTGTGCACTTGGTTTGTTTTCACCTGTGAGATAATCTCAAAAATTGAAAACATTTCCGGCTAATAATGTGTTGGATAGAAATGAAATGCTCGCAATTTCATGGCAAGCAAACTGGCATTTCAATTATTTCTAGGCAGTTCAATTACAAAACTTTTTAATTATTGCGTTGTCTATTTTTCAAACCGGAATCTATCGTCATTCCTGATTGGCACGCCCGTCAATTAAGTGTCACACGCCATACATTCTTTACCTACCGTACCTTTGGTTTTTCTTTTCGATTTCGGCGGGCCATCTCTCAAAAAACGAAAAGTAAAATGGGGACGCAGCAAGCGACGAATCTCTTTATTTTCTTGTAAATTCATGATAAAAAATATTTTGGTAATGCTTTTCTGTCTTTGATACACTTCCTGTCGTAACGTCTCTCTGTCGTCAGTACCATTGTTTCGTAGATTGCCGCCAACGCCGTTAAATAGTTTAAAGCCACAAATTACACTATTAGATAGATATACGGTCTGACGGATTATGCTTTTATGCCTGCATAAAGTTGATCAACCTAGTGCTGCCCATTATAGCATATTATGGCATTGGCAAAAGAAATCAATAATTTTTAAGAAACTCAACGCGACAACAATTTTTGCTGACGGCTTTTCCCAGTTATAACCACGTGCTACGTGTTACTGACAAACTACTAGTGCATCACACCATACTTTCATAGCACCTTGTTAATTAGAACTACAAAAATGTTGTGTCGTACTTTACTTTCCATTTGATATTGATAACTAGCGGTATCATTGTTCAGGATTTTGTACTTGGGAAAAATGAAACACCCCAGAGCAAAATGGAAAGTACACGCTAGAAGCTTACCTAAAGCTGTCTTTCTCACACACGACGACAACAACAACAACGAAATCCTGAAAGTCACCCAAAAATGTGCAAAGCAATGATGACGCTGTGCATTAGTGATGTGATGACTGATGACAACGTATATCAGTTGCCACCACCGCAGAGTACAGCCCTGTTTGTAACTTTATTTTTTGCATCAATCTTATCAATCAATGCCTAAATTGAGAGCTCTCATCTCCTCCTCATCATATCATTCTCCCCTTTGCTTCCCCTCCTCCGATTTTGATCGATGTGTCCTTTGATTCTACTTTAATGATAGGTTACAACAACCAGTAGAGCAAACAGAGAAAAAAATAATTTGAGAGCAGTAGTGTAGAGAGGTGAGGGACGTTCGTCCTAAAAAAATGAAAATGTTTCTCAGTTTGGAGAAGCATGGCGACAGCAAAAAACGTAACAAAATCCACATGAATAACAAATTCATAACGCATTTGTCATTTTTTATGGCGAAAATAGGATCACAGCTTGATATGATAACCAATCAGAGTAATCATGGGGCAATGTACACACATTATTGTTATGGCAGAATAAAAGTATCTGAGCACTTTAGGATTAAAATGCGTTGTTTTTTGTGATCAACGAGGTTATCTTCTTAAATTCTTTAAAGCTTTATGTAGGTATCGTTTTGGCCCCCAATCAAGTTATTATATAACTCGCTAATCTCCTTCTTACACGAGATTGTACTAAAAAAAACTAAGGATTATTACATTACGCACAAAAAAAATCTCTCGCTCTGAGAAAGCTGCTATCATCAACTTTGAGAGTGAGTAATCGTTACTTATATTGATGTGTGCACTTTTAGCCACAATAAAGGGAATTGTTACACGTTAGCAAAAATTTATTACTATTAATCTGCTGGCGTTGGCACTGACACAAGCCAACCTTTGCAAAATATCCCCATCAATTTATAGAAGATAAAGATAAACGAAAGATATGATATAATATGCGTTCTTTCTTCAAATTCAGTTTAATGGTCATTAGGTCGTTGTGACGGTATGCAATGAATGACCGTTATGATTGATAAGTTATGAAAGATTAACTTAACGGTGAAATGTGACTGGGTTTACGGCAATTGTTATGCTACACGCGTTCACAGNTGATTGATAAGTTATGAAAGATTAACTTAACGGTGAAATGTGACTGGGTTTACGGCAATTGTTATGCTACACGCGTTCACAGATAACAGATTACGATGCAATGAAACAAACTAAACATTACAAATTTTCATGTCACAACTGCAACTATTTGCTCCCAACCAACCTGTGAACCTACCTTGAAAATCTGGGCAAATTTCCATGAACTAAAACGTTGTTGGCGTCGAAGCTTCAAAGGTTATATAAAGATTCAATCAATTGAAATCTGGAATTATTGAATGAGCAAAAAAGTCGTAAAATTAAATAATACAAACCAAATTGGAACAGTTTGTTTCAACCGTGAGCAAGCACTTTGTGGACATTAATTGTTAAATAGGTAAAGCTTATTAAATTAATCTTACTAATGGTATCCGACTAGGATTGTTTTTTTAAATTTGTCATCTGAAATAATGTAAATATTGGATTTTTTATTATCTCGTGTTATGCTATGGCAAGAGTTATACTGATACTTTATTAATACGTCAAATAAAACTGAATCTTAAAAAGCTTAGAGTTTTTGTTTACACATGAATGTTTATATTATTTTTTTGTAAAGCTCAATAAATCAAATACTCCAATTCCACAATAGTAAAGAACACAGAAACTTTCAAAGCCAGTAGATTTTAAAATCATTGTCCCGCCAGTAAAAAAATTTTGATCGAAGACAATGATTAATCATTGTTACTCATACATAAGGCACTTCTTTTTTAAAATGTACGAAAAGCGTTTGTCCATCCCACGTCCAACCACCACTTACTTTTCAGGTGTACATGTGTTGTTTTTTATCTTCATCAATCGACATTATTTGATTTATGTGCCATATTAGTCATCCAGAATATATGACTAGATTACCAACACAATCATCATCATCATCATTCTCCTCCAAATCAAGCCAAACACACTATTTATTCTCCATTCGTAATTATTAGTTATGCCTTGCATTTTACTTAACCCTATTTGTCCTCTCTTACAAGAGTAATGAGACCGAGTCCAATTTTCCTTACAATTGCAGGGTTGTTATTGTCTCACGTTTGAAAAGCTACACAGCAACTGTACAGCAGCAATGATACTGCATTAGTACAATTTATAAAGCTCTTGTGCGTTACGTACCCCACGCACGTATACGTACTAATCTAATAATAATGAATAATGATACAGTTTTGCTGGCATGGTCCTCTACCATAATCTACCAAATAGGCAGGTAGATAACATTGTACGGTTTTTATTGTACAACTTTACTCAAGCATCCTCAAAAAAAGTTGTACACATTTTTTCGCAATTGCCTACCTCTCTCCCAGTTTTCTTTCATTTTGCCCAGACTTGCCAAATAGTGAGTACTATTTTGTAAACTAGACCAGAGAGCCAACAGAGATCTCATCGTCAAAAAATCTTGATCTTACAAAAAAGACGAATGAAAAACTGCGTATCACAATCTGTCGTTTATCAACATCGTCATGATCATCGCTAGCGTTCTCATTATCATCCTTCTCATCAGCCACATAACCATATCAAAAGTAAAACATTGGGAAAAAATTATCTCTTTTTAACTGATTTTTTAGTACAAACAACTACGTCATATTTCGGACGTTGCGTCACGCATCTCATCATCATCAAAAGACTGTTTACATTTTCCCACTTTTGCTCTCTTCTTTACCCTCCCCTCCATATCTCACTGGTTGATTCCTTCTTCAATCTTTCTAGGCGTAAAAAAATAAACTACGTAAACAGTTGCCTGTTGAAGTATTTTAACAGCTCGACTAGAACAACAACAACGAAATGAACCACACACCACAGTTATTATTTTTGTGACTCATACTATCTTATTACCTTATCATCATCATCATTGCCAAATAATTCCATTTTACGAAGAAAAAATCATAAGGAAATTATACGTTTGTTACTCTTTTTGGTTGTTTTGGTGTGGTGGTTGTGACTTATTTTGTCATTGCACATTTTAGAGTACGTATAATAATGATGGGGACGATAATAATGTCAATAATGACGATAATAGGGCAATACGCTATGTGTATGTCCACAATGAAAATAACCACCTATATTGGTCCAATTACGAGTGAAATGTCCCCAATTTTTATTTTACGACTGGGATGCTGATTATTTAAATTATATACTTATTTTTTTAAAGACCGCGCGCGACCCCTACGACCGCTCCTTGTTAGTGGGGGTCTGGTTGGATAGATAAAATCAAGAGGAGTCTTGCATATTTACACGATCGAAATATTACCAATCGTTTGTGTTTTTTTCCTTTTCCAAATTCAGAGGAACTTACGGTAACCTATGTTAATGGGGGTTCTCGAAAGATGACACAACGCACAAAGTACCCAGCAAACTGGGCCCTGCGCTGCGCACTCGCGCGGTGTTTTTAACTTTTGCCTTATTTGCTAATAAATTGGACATGATTCCCAATCCAACTGACTTTATTTTTTTAAATTCATACATATATTTCCCTTACATTTTTTACGACTTCTCTGATTGCTACACAGACACGGAGTATAGAACAGCGCCCAGTGTTACGACTACCACGCTACACACACTCAAAAAAATCTTCCATTTTGTCTGTTTTTTATTTCTTTTTTAAAGTGGCGATAAAAAACTCCTTCCCTGTCTTTTGTTTTTTCCTCTCTCTCTCTTCTTTTCTTTAACAAATAGTGAAATAAAAAGGAGAAATACGTGACGTGTAGGTGATGATGAGCTACCTACTTGTCTACCGTCACCGTGTGTCGTGTGCTTCTGTCTGTTCTCTTGGTATCGTCACTCTGTGATCCCCCTCCATGTTTATCTTTGTCACTTATCATCATCATGTTTTCATTTTCTTCTTTCTTACATAAAAAAGCTACTCCCTACCAGCAAAAAGGGACAGCAGCATTTTCAGACGACAATGAAATGTAAAGTGTAACATGTCTTGTCTACGTGTCAGAACGGGACAGACGGAAAAAATAGGTGAAACCTAAAGTAAAGAGACAAGAGAGAAGAGACAATGTGAAATACGACCGTCTGTCACCATTTTTTATATTCAATTATTGCTCTTGTTGCATTTTTTATGCCTTTTTTTGTTCATGCAAAAATGTGATGGTATGGTGGTGGTGGTGGTTAGCCAGACAAAAATACGTAGGCAATTTTGTTTTACTTTTTTTCTCTACCATTATTATCAGCAGCAGAGTAGCATAATAACTTGTGATGCAACACTTGCAACAAACAGAAGATGTGTTTACGTGACGAGTGAGGATGACAAGTGTAAAGAAAAGGGAGAGAGAACATGCAGATGAAGAAGCTGAGAAAAACTTGACAATTTGACAATGAGACAAATTACTACTGACTGTGTGATAATATTCAAGATTCGATCAGTTACTCAAAAGCTAGTACACTTACACGCGTAATGAGAGAGGTAATCTGCAAAAAAACCGTTTAGTTTTGCAGCAGTAGCGGTAATATAAAATGGCACTTGTGATGGGATTACATCCAAAATAAATGTCACATTAGAATAATGAAAAAAATAAAAGATTCCGTGATGGCGTGATGGGACTTATTGCGCCTTTTATCTCGACCATTTTCCTCTTTTAAACCTACACCATGTCGAAAAAATCATTATTACTTGTGTCGTTGTCATTTGCTGGTAAATTACTACATCTCGCTGTAACATTACGCAAAAAATCATGTGTATAAATTACAGGAGTCCCTTACAGAGCTGTTTTCAATCAATTATTATTTTTATTCTTTGTATCATTATCATTGACGTGCTCATAGTCAGCCAGTCAGTCAAACTTGCAAATTTTGTGTAATCAACTGACTCAAAATTTGTGAATGTAATAACAGCAGTAGCAGCATGTGACATAGTAAGACTCTGTCATTATGCCACTACTCTGTCGACCCAATTTTTGTTCTAGTCTATTTAAATGATAAAAAATAATTACCTTTTTTCTTCAGTGGGAGTAATTATTGTGAGTCCGTGTTTTACAAACGCCAAGTAAAATTACAAAATTTGCGTTTATCTAACTATTTATGCTTAACCGTCATTTTTGAAATAAGTAAATGTTCCTTAACATTGAAATTACTTCTTTTCCCCCTCCCTGTCCGTGGGATTTTAATGAGCTGGCGAGTATGCAAACTTGTAATTAACACTGCATATAAACGCTTTCATCATCCTCGTCGTCGTCCTCCTCCTTCTCCTCCTCATCGCACTATTATCCTCTCAGCAAACACCATTCTCATTAACATACCTTGTGCGATAGTTACATACGTTATGACAGTCATTGACTGTTACAGTTGACACGTTGTAGTGGGGCAAGTATGTAATATCAGCAGCATAGAACCCAGCGAGTCTTATTTCAGCAAATTTCATTCATTTTTGTCATCATCATCATAGTTCTGAAATTTTTATTCCATTGCCTAATTACTACTGCCATTCATTTCATCAGTCATCGTCATCATCACACACAATGATGATGTCAGTAACAGTTTTAACTTGACAACTGCACCCTAGAAAATCAACCTCACCACCACAGCTACCACCGTACCATCATTTAGTAAAATGGTTCCACTATTTGAAATTCTCGTACAATTGCACAAAAGCTGCTACTGATAACACGCCGAGGAGTAGCACACGCTATATAGTCCTGCACAGGTATATGCGTAGGCACGTCACAGAAGAACCAGAATCCCCAACATTTTTTTCTTCATCAAAAAGGTGCAATTAAAATTACGTTTAACGACCGT
>JAHZNB010001463.1:0-12238 GCA_027744295.1 Callyntrura guangdongensis
AGGATAAAGTTAATGAAAAGAAAAAAATGCGAAAACTCCGAGACGCCATATTTGGTGTAACAGACAATACGCGTCTGTTGCCAGGTTATTTGAAAATAACGTTGTTTCCCTTTTCTGAACAAGGCTATTGCAAACTTTTGCAATCAAAAAGTTTCTATGATCAGGATAAAATATTCAAAAACAAAACGTATATTCGTTGCATTTTTTTAGCAATTCACGAGTTCCCTTCGTTTATAAAAATATATGCGGACATATTACTATCCTGTTTAAAAGATATCCATTAGCAGTTTGAAACTTATATTAACCCAAGGTCCACACATTGCAATACAAAAATTACTACAGTCTTAATTATTCAATGGCGTAGAAAAAGCCGAATTAGTCAAATAATGCTATTTATCAAACAGTTTGACCTTCGCCTTGCAGAGCAACGAAATAAAAGTCGGTACAGACGTAATTTACTACGGTCATGTAAGTAATCAGTAGCATTTTTCTTTCATTTTCATTCTTGGTCCACTCATTGTATACAAAAACTTTGTGAAAAACTGCACGCATCAAGTTGTTTTGAAACGGTGCAGAAATATTTCCCACAGTGCAAAATCCCGACAGTACTAACTCCTCACGGTACATTTTCCCCCACCGTGAAAACTACCCACAGTCCTATTTCCCCACTTTCCTTAACCTTTTTCTTAGCTACACAGCTATCATTGACAGATAATTATGGCGTTTTACGGCCCAGATCGTTTCACCTGTTTGACCCACAGAGAGCGTCAAACCTAGAAAATTGTTTAGGTCATAACTCGGACACAATTAATTCCCTTGAGATGACGTAATACCACAAATGTAATATCATATGTCAATATGGTATATCCCCCACCGTGAAAACTACCCACAGTACTATTTCCCCACTTTCCTTAACCTTTTTCTTAGCTACACAGCTATCATTGACAGATAATTATGGCGTTTTGTGGCCCAGATCGTTTCACCTGTTTGACCCACAGAGAGCATCAAACCTAGAAAATTGTTTAGGTCATAACTCGGAAATTAATTCCCTTGAGATGACGTAATACCACAAATGTAATATCATATGTCAATATGGTATCTTAGTGACGCCCCCTTGCGGGAGAAACATGAGACCCCTTTTATTTCTTTGACTTTTAACATAACAACTATGGCTTATATATTTGGTACACAGATACTAGATACCTTTAGATGTATTTTTATAAGTACACCAAGTTTGAAGCATACTGGTTCATAACTATAGCTTCCAAAACAATGTTCTTAATGGACGAGAAATTTTAATATACTACCGCCACTTTTACACTCTGTGGTCAGCCTATTTGTAAGATAAGTAGGCATACAGTAGTGCGTAGCATTTATTGAATGGAACCTTGGCCTTGGTACGAAAATGCTAACTTTACTAGAGAATAAGGATCGTAAAGTGACGGAAGGTGTCAATTATTGAACACTACGTGACTTCATACAACTATGTAGCCATGCGAAATTGTGTCAAGACTGCTGAAAAGGTTCCTATTTGTACTACAAGAGAATGAATTGGTGGGGAAACAGTACTGTGCGGAGTTTTTACAGTAGAGAGGTTGACTGGTGAAGAGTTTTCACCGTGTGAAAATAGTGTAGTGGTGATAATGTACCGTGGGGATTTTTACGTTGGGCAGTTCACACCGTGGGGAATACGCCTAGACACGTTTCGAAACACCAATTTACTTGAGCTACAATGTCGTTTAAATATGTATGTGTATAGGTAATTCATAAATAATTGTATCCGTTGTTTTGTTTAATTAACTGCGATTATGTGAAATCTTTGCTTGCCTAATGTCGACAAAATTACTAATTCTCTACTTTTGTTAGGTTAATAACGTCAGTTTATTTATCAATCCAACTTTTCTCTGTAATTGAGAAGGCTTTGTAGGGAGTTGTAAATAGCACATAAAAATGAAATTCAACATCAATAAAACCGCTGAGATTTCAGAGTTTAATTTTACTTTCGTTTCTTCGTACAAAATTGAAAATTGTGTTCCATTTTCTTTCAAAGGAAAGCCATTTTATTAAGGTAACCCATTACGGGGATGCTCTGTCGTGGTTACCGCCCCTTCGGTGATCTCATTCCACCTCATTAGCTTTTGTTTCTAATGGATACGTAAATTAACTCTTCCAGGGAATTGTCAAGATCAAATGNGACACGTGGTTTCTTTTTTAGCATGCATTTATTTAATGACAATTTTCATTGGACTTCTAAATTTATCGATGTATACAATCTTAAGTAGTGACCTCACCATATAGGCAATAATGCTGACCGTGACCTAAAAGACGTCAGACTCTTTTTTATTTTTATACCATTTTTAGTTTTAATTAAGCTGGGAATTAAATGAGATTCTTACGTCGCCAAGTCGCCAAAAATCCGTCATTCTATTAAATATAGGGCTGCCTTACAGTCAAACATTTAATTTAACTTTCAGTTTTTGCAGAATTAGCGATAGACTGTCTATTCCCGCCAAATATTCATAAAGTAAATATATTTTTTTTAAATCGGTTAAATCGGTCGGCTAGATACTTGCTAGTAACAATAATGAAACTTTCATAACACCAGCTTTTGCAACTTTCAGTGCATCTCTCTCTATCTCGATATCAAGCAGCTGGGAAATTTTATAAACCATATTGCATAGCGTGTGTGCATGTGTAAAACTGCCCGACGTGCATCTGGATTTATTAATATTAAATCCCATGCCAAAAAATGGTCTGAAGCCTGCATAAAATAAAGTGTTTATATACAAACTCCTTCAAAACTTCACCATAATTCATGAAACTGCGACTGCACTAGCAAGGAAATCTCTTGCTAACGTTGAAATGGGTATGGTGTGAATGCGTCTTTATGTAATGATGTGTGTATAGCTATAATGATGCACCGTCAACACCGGATTTAGTGACGGTATTCTAAAACGTAGACGTAAATAAAGTTTAGTCTACCAATATTAGTCTACAGTCTGTATTATTATAATATTAGTCAGCATCTGTTGTGGACAGCAAGTTGTGTATACATCTTTTGTAGTCTAAAGCATTTATAGTCTACAGGATGAGTAAACTAAATTAAGATATTTTATTTAAATTTTACTTGCACTTAATTTTTTTAGGGAAATGAACAGCAATGTAGTTTGTATCATATCATTAATCAATCGCAGTACTAGTTTGATTTTAGTTATGTTATCATCCCGTCTAACGACATTGATTTCTCATATAAATTTTACTTGCACTTCAATTTTTTTAGGGAAATGAACAGCAATGTAGTTTGTATCATATCATTAATCAATCGCAGTACTAGTTTGATTTTAGTTATGTTATCATCCCGTCTAATGACATTGATTTCTCATAATTTAGTCTTGGTTGAGAGTGGCAGTAATTTAGAGTTAAAGCACATTTTTTTTGTTCGGATTTCGGAGTTACTAGAATTGAATATGTTTTGTCGCTGTTTAAATAAAATATTTTTGAGTCAGAACACTATTGCTGATTTACTACATATCTAAGAACAAATTACAACAACACATCATAATTTCAAAGATATGCATTTAGTTAACATTGAAATTTCATAAAATGTAATTTTTTGAGGAAAGCCAAAAGTCAAATAAATGACGCAGATGAAGAAAATGTAGCTTACGAAGCTGATGAAGATGAGGAAGTTCATAATGCATGTATTAATAACGAAATGGTGCAGATATTAAAGAACCATAAACTCAGGTTATTGTTTTGGCTTCCAAAGAAAATGGTTCAACTTCTGCGTTTGATAGACAATTTGACAATTTAAGAAAAATATATGAAACTATTTTTATTTGTAAAAATACTAGAAGTATAACGAAAAATTGACATCATATGAATAAATTGTAATATGAAAAAATTGAGTAAAATTTTGATCTGCATATTTGCATACTAACTAAATTGGTCACATCGATTTTAGTCACAATTTCACTAGTGACTAATTCGATTAGACACTTTCCTCTTGGTCACATATTAGCTATATAGCCTACAACATTTTAGACTATCGTTAATTTAACGTTACCCATCAACACAAGTAATACGCATTGACGCGAGACAACTAAAATATATACCTGTACAATGCAACCAGTCAGTCCAGTCAGTAACTTGAAACATGACTCTCAATTTTATTTTACCACACAAAACTGTACTGTGCCTGAACTTTCTCACCAAATTCATTAAACAATATTGAAACACATTACATTAAGCATAAGAAACAGCAGCGACTAGCGAGATTATAGTATCGTTCTACTACTACACACTTGGCAAGTAGACAGAGGAAACCGATTTTGAGGAGGAAGGAGAAAACAAAAAGAAAGTCAGAGACGAGAGGAAGCGAGAAAAGAAAATCAGAGGTCGGGCACATCGACCCAAAAGCATTAATCAATTGATGACCATCGCACCATCCAGTATTCCTCTACAGGAGCAAACGAGGAGAAAAGCCAGAGAGATCCATTTAGGCAATGGGCCGTGGCACTGCATACACATGTAGATACAATTGTGTCATTATTACCCGTGTAGATGCATGCTTATCTCGTCCAGAAACCTCTACCATTTGCTATCGTGTCCTCGTTTCTTGTCAAGCGTAGGCTTGGTTCCTTATCTAATCGAGACTCGATAGTAGGAGAAAGTAAAAGAATGAATGAAAAAAGGTAAAGGAAAAATTTAGAATGGAAGTCGAAAGTAGAAAACCTCGAATCATATATAAAAGTCGTTTAGTTTGTCTTCTTTGTATAGTACTACGCGTTTTCTGATTTTTTTACATACTTATAATGGACGCTTTTGTTGGGACACAAGGTTAGCACGACGTAGCTAGCTTGTACCCAGAGATTACTACCAGATACACTTTTATGCCTGTTGTGTCGTGATTTTGTCGTTTCTGTCGCAAGACTCCCCTTCCTAGATGATTATGAGATAAGGTCACCAGCAGTTGGCTGTACACTGTAAAAATGCAGTGAGTAGGAGGTCAACAGAAAATGCTGCAGTTTTGTTGTAACATTAATGATATTACGCATCAAGTCACAAATTTATTGAAGGACACCGGAGACACATTAAAGAAGTACATGACCTTCATTCATTACCACAAACATTGTCAATGGCGTTCAGCTAATTGCGGCGACCGTCGTCGTAATTTGTGGTGGTGCAATCAAAATAAAAACAACAAATGGCATAACAAAGCCATTTTGGACATTTTGGTGCTAGAGTTCTAGAGATAACCGCGGTGCTTAGTACCGTCAGCTTGTGTCATTTACTCGAAAGATGCACAAGTATGAACATACCTAATAAAACCAGAAATCAATGAAATGAAGCAAACCCGTAATTGCTATAATATGTTGTTTGACTTGACTGAACCACTGAATTTTATACCAGTAGATATCAACGTAGGTAGTAGGTAAAATTGTTAATTTATAGATTGGTAATTAGTGATGACGACCAAACTATCAAAGTGTGGAAAATTGAACTTGAAATGGTGACATGAAAGAATTAGATAAATTACTTTCAGGTCATCGGGTATTTTCCGCTGTTGCTTTTGTTATGTTTAAATTAACTGGCAATTTATGAATTTATGTTTATACATTTGTTTTCAGTGACTCTGTTCTTTCATTAATATTTATGATAGTTCTGTCTACTGGGCCGAAAACTGAATTGGTTTCCAATGTTCTTTTCCCGATACGGTAAAAGGAAAAGGTAGGCGATTGACTGTCTGTCGTTCGTCAAGTTGATTGCCTTGCATTATTTGCCGTCTTTCTGTTGGTTTTACTAGTGATGGCAGTGATAGGAGAAGAGTTAGAGAACAAGAGAGTTTGAAAGCATTTTTTCTTGGACCAAAACATACCAGGAAAGAAGTACAATATTTTATACTAAAGTCACGTCGTATACTTTGTATGAAGTATCACAACGCTTTCTTCCGGCACAAAAAGGGCCTAGGCTGTGTATCTGTTTATTTACTCGGCGTCTATTTTCTTTTAGCGAACTCATTCCCACTCAACCATCACCAGCAGCTGCTGTTGTGGATGCAACCCAACCGGCTGTCCATTCAATCCACTTACTCTGATGATTATGTGTAATGTTGGGACAGCAGACAACGGCAGCAGCGGGTGATGGTCGTCGTCTCTGCTCTGGCACCACTGATGCTTCTTGTAAATGTGCACTGGAACTGAGAAGGACACAGATCGATTCTCTCATGCCTACATCGATTTCCTCTTGAATTTTTCTTTTTTTCTTACGGTTCTCTGCATTTTCTCAGTCCTCTATCAATAGGCAAAAAGCGGTGTGGATATCATCTGACTTCCTACTTACCAAAATGAATGGGAGAATAGTGCACTGAGAGATGTCACAGTGACCGAACCATACTACCACACGCTTAGTAAAGAGACAAAAGAGAAAAGCTACGCAGAAAGAAGAAGCCGATCAGACAAACTACTTGGTTAATGTAGCAGCGTAACTCTTGTGTGGAATAGAAAACGGAAATCTGCTTTTCCTTCTATTTACATGTCTCCAGCAACGTTGGCCAACTATGGAAAAATAAGTATTTTACCTTCAATACAAATAGAAAGAATTCGGGAAAAGTTTGTAGGGCAGATTACAATTGTTGAAGCAGTCCCTTTCCCCTGCGTGTGTATGTATACACAGGGGCCAGGGGAAAATGTAGTCACCACTGAAGACATTAAAGGGGTTCATTCACAGCGTAAACTAGGTTTACTACTGCCACCTACTTTTCTTTTGCTCCATTGCTTTATGTAAGCTGATTGGACGCTTGTCCAAACACATACCTGTCTGTCTGTAGTGCACGTACAGAAAGCTCGCGATCAAGCAGACATACCTCTTGATACTTTCTCCTACACTGACAATGCCCTTTTCCATGCCAAATGTAATGTCGACGTTCTTTGCACTTGAATCTTGAAACTTTTAAGAATAGGGGATCATTGACGAAGTGTTATTGTTCCTATTTGTTACGGTACGTCAATAAAGACACCACCATCAAGACCATTGCAACTGCTGCTTTTGTTGTTGTATATGTATGTGGCGTAACCAACTAAAGATAAAAATGGAATAGAACTGTACACACAGAGAGATGGAAAAAGTATAACAGGAGAAGTGACAGGCATCTTTTCAATTTCACCTTTTTATGCCATTTCAAACGGTGAGCGTCTACCTTACGTATATTATTTGTTCAAGCTGAGCTCGACAATAATAACGGGAACATGAAACTTTTTGATGGCAACAGAACACCAGTTCTGTGAGTGAGAAGTGAGGGAGAGGAGAGAAAGCAAAAGTAAGTTTGCAAACTATTCTGTCTCCGGCAAGTCGAACTTCCAGGCGTTCAATTTGGGTTCGCGAAAAAAAGTTTCAAGCCGAGTTGATGTGACAGCTGGAATGGTTATGGTTTTGACGTTACGGTTTGTTGACCAGAAGCAAACGGAAATAGGCCAAATGAAATGAAAATTCTCGCTGGACATTTTTGGAAATTTTTATCTGTTATACAAGCAGAACAAAACAAGATATATTTATGAGAAATCTTTACTTTTTTGCTATCTTGCGACACTATCGTCAACAATATTATTCGTTTATGTATGCATTTGTATGCATTAGTTATTATTACATATTATTAGCCAATATTCCAAAAAATATCAACAAATCTGCAACTGCAACCAAAGATGATGACAATGATGACTGGTTTGAGCCACAACAAATCACGTGACCATGAAGTCATGAAAAAATATGACATTGTATGGGTAGTCTGGGGATTTCACGTTTAAGACGTTTTGCCGAACGTTACATACAAAACACAGGATGTCGTGTATTATGGACGTTTGTGTCACCCACCACACATTACTCACGTCACTGTCCACTCTGACTTCACTGGAGCAACTTTGACATGTACAGTGGGTGACGTTATATCAGTTTCTAGGTGATGCGCTACACCTGTTGTGTCTTTTCCTTTGATCGGTTTCAGTCAATTCGCTGATTGGCTGTGCTTGGTCACGTTGTTTCGATCGATGAAGAAGAAACATGGTCACAGCCAATCAGCGAATTGATTGAAATCGATCGATGGAGAAGACACAACAGGTGTAGCACATGACCTAGAAACAGATATATCGTCAGCCAGTGTAATTTCCATCACGAAATGATCACTTGGTTTGTTATGCATTGACAAAACATTGGATATTTTAAAAGAAGGATTCCGACGTAACCGGAGGTATGTAATATGTAATGCATATCATGCATACCTTACGTTAAACGTTAGAGATATCTATGTGTTTCTTCTGTTTCGCCAGTTTCATTAATGAGATTAAAGAAAAATGCCCCATTTTCTCAAGATGTGTTTCTTTCATTTTCTATTACATTACTATGTACACTGGCTTCCTTTTCCCATTTGAAAACCTTTTAACGCGTGTAATCCATTCTACAAAAAGGGGTTTGTGCACCGAATGAATGCCTAATTACAAGCTGGGAAAAGTGTGTAGCACGATTACTCTCTTCGTGTCTCTTACTAAGCACACTTTTCCTTACAAAGAACCACCTTATTCCCTTAGAACGCTAAAACTTATTATACCGGTAGCCAGCTATTAGTGTACCGTATAAATTCTACCATTATACTCCAACGTCGGGGTGACTTTCCAAGATTGAAAGGAGGAGACTAGCTGTAAGGAAAATGAATGCTATACAAAGCACAGTCCCCTTTTGTGCGTTTCTTTGATGAGACAGCCAACGAGTACATGTCTAGCAAGAAACTCGTATTCTAGAAATTATTCTAAAAATGCTTGTCTAATGAATGGAAAGAAGTTTTTTTTCTTTTGTAAAACAAAGGCTTCAACTGTTATATTCATTTTCGTTTTCGTGGGTTGTTCTGCATTATTACTCCTTTCACTAAAGTAACTGAGCTATTCAGAAAGACAAAAATGCTCATAAAACGTTAAGGATGAAGTTGAGAAATGTTTAGAAAACTATAATGATAACGTGGTGCTGACTTTTTATATGTGCCATTTCCTGAAAACGAAGGAAAATAGGAACATCTTAAGTTTCTAACACTTCTATTGTTAGACATATATTGTGCTTTTCCTTGCCGTGCCCAACTTGACCCAACTTGAGGTGATATTATGCATACATTTAAAGACTTCAGATGAAAATGAAACTAAAATGAGCACAAGCAGATGTCTCACATACTAAAGTTCTTTCACCTTTCGACTGAAACGAACATTTCAGTGACACAGTCATCCTTCTAAAAGTTTGTTCGTTATATATGGATTGGTGTATTGAAACATCATTTTCATACATAAAATTTTTTGGAACAGTATTAACGAAATTGATTATTTAATGATCACCTGAAAGAATGTGTCAGCGGGTTGTGAAACGTTAACAGGGCTTATTTCTTCCATGAAGAGCATTTTTTCATTTATTCAATAGTTTGATTCACGCTAACTTTACAGTTTTTCGACAGCCTGGTAAAAGACATATTTTCATTCATAATAATATTTTATTTATTTTGAGAACAAGTGCGTCATAGAAACGAATACTTACAACAACTTAGGAAAGTTCGATTTATTGCCCAATGTATGGCAACTTAGTTGTATGTACATCATGTTCTCAATCTTTTTTGTACATCGACTAACCAACACCTACTATTAGCAGTACTTTTTCATATTTTGTCAACGCACAGGTACATATGCGTAAAATATTTAATTGTGTGATATGTGATTGAAGACAGTGAACGCCAAAACTTTATGCCTTGAGTAAATGTATTGACGGCATATAAAAAATGCAGGATATTCTTACTTATTTCCCTTTACCTCATTGGATTTTCATCTTTGTCTGTTTTGCTAACCCTATATTTATTTTTCAACATCCCGACGTAGTATATAATCCAAGTAAATTTAAGCACAAACTTTTATCTCAAATTTGAACTTTAGAACTGATTCGTGTGCACAAAAATACATTTACGTTCGCAGCAATTACGTAAATATGTACATAGCTACTAAAAATAAATAAAAAAAGGAAAAACTACGAAATTTCATATTTTGTTTGCAGTTCATTTTAAGAATTCATGTTTTTTTTCTTTCCACATAATGCGGACAGCTTTGTAAGATTATAGCCGGTCCATATTTTAATGCAAAGATGATGAAAAAGAGGACTTCATGAAATACATATAATCCGACTGCCCACACATCTCTCCACCTAAGTAAATTGTATTACCAGTAAAATCTAGGAATGCCCTGGAGAAATTTTCTCAGTTTCTCATTCGCTGTACATTTTCCTTTGGGATAGTCTTAAACTATAACCTTCTACTGCTAAATCTGTAATAACAGCAGTGGCACTATAAGATTGTTGATGCATAGTGAATGTAAAGACAGGAAATTCGTTCGTTTCGTTTACACTGAAAGGAAACGCAATATGGTGTTCTAAAAACGATATGATTATAGTAATTGTTATTATTATGTACATACTAGCTGATAAGACCCGTTCTCGAACAGGAGAAATGATGTAAACAAAAGGACAGTTTTATATAATGTAGGATAGTTCCTGCAAACCATATTCACGTTTTTCCTTTTGAAAAGGCGACCCTGTGTGAAAATAAGCATTTTGGTTCGAAACAATGGGTATCCTATTATGGTATATCCTAATATCTGAGCCAATGTGTCAAGTTTCACCAGAATCGGTTAAGAAATGAAGATACTTTTACGTTAAAATTTAATTTTTCACGGGACTGAGACTTTAGGAAAGCTGGGTGCGTCGGGTCTGGTTAAGATATGAAGATTTTTATTCTATAAAAATCAAGTTTCAAATTGTATTACGACGTTAGCATAGTTCTTACGACTTTTTTGAAAGTGACCCTACTGGGTCAAGGTATTGAAATTGTATTGTTAGATCGTTGACTAAAACATTCCCAGGGACAGTCTGCATGAGTTTGCCAACTTTGGTGGCAGCCGATTCCAAAATTTTGAAGTTATAAGGGAATAGACACAAAGACACACAAACAGACATTCACTTTTATAGATATAGACAACTGTACCGGAGAAAGGGGCGATACATATTCCGTTTCTCATTTCGCCCCTCCGTATATTTGGTAGGTATCTATTACTGAGAATGTACATGCTACCATTGGGAATCGGTAAAGTGAGTAGTGTAAGATTACATTCCAGTGTAACCTGAGCCATTGCCTGGCAACATACTCAACTAGAATCCATTCAATTTTTCCACTTGTCCAAACTGCTATTCGAACGATGTGGGGATTTACGAGAAAACTGATTAAAACAGTCGTGCTTCATGAAATTCACAATACCGAAGGGACTCCTGTACTCACAAACTTCATAGCGGTTGATGATTTTTATGGACGATGATAGAGTTTTGCAACATCTCAGTTTGTTCAGATTTTTACTCCAACCAACCCTAACATTTCTGTAAGCCAGCATTTGTGATGTGTTTCTGTAGGGAAATATCCGTCAATTTTATTAAATATACAAATTTCTTATAAGAAGCTTGTGTTACAGTTACAGTGGTGTTCACTGAAGCGAAAGATAGTTTTGACACCCCCTTAAAAATAGCTCTTTTTAAAGGCACTGCCCAAATAAACTGCTTAAAGACAAGCATATATGTAGTAAAGTCGTGAATGAAAGAAATATGAAAGAAAAAAAGACTAATTCTTTGTTGGATACGAAATTTGATCAAAATTGTCACGCAGGTTTCTGAGATAAAACCTCTTTACTAAATGGCCTTTGACCCCTTTGAACTATGGGGTCAAACTTTTGTCTCCTTATAGAGGAGGCCATAGGCTACCTGTATACAAAGTTTGGTGCAAATCGCCCCACAAATACCAGAGATACTCCTATATGACTTTTAACCCCGTTGACCTCGAAAAGTATCAGGTGCACAACTAGAGGTCATGAACTATCGATTGGTGTTGGTGCAAACAGAATTCCGAAACGTTACTTTATTCCAATCCTTTCATTTTGTTTGTCTATACCTCTAGAAAAACCAACTTTTACTCCAATCCAAACTGCCTAAAGTACAGTAAGATAGTAACACTAGATTCCATGTATCAGATGAATAATGGGAACTCATCTACGAAATTCAATTGTACATACATGCATGCAGTTTACTCTTTATGTGTCCTATTCAAGTTCATATTTCATTGGCATTGCAGGGTAGTCTTGTGGCACCGTTTTAATCTACGGACGGAAGTGATTTTATCCGTCCG
>JAHZNB010001464.1:0-12306 GCA_027744295.1 Callyntrura guangdongensis
TCAAGAAATCTTTGATAAAAATGACATTTCTTTTCGAGATTTGAAATTTGTTCTTGATCACAAGTAGCCACTTCTTTGTTGTTTTGCCTTTCGATTTTGCTCTTGCTCACTATATGTTTCGTTTCAGTGCTCTTGTCTCCAACTTCCGCGAGTAGAATACAAGTGGGTAGTCGTGATAGGCCGTCTATTCAGTCAATATTTGTCCACACGCTGTTCATTTATACTAGCAAAAATGGAGAGAAGGAACAATAAATTTAGAATTTTATTAGCTTCAAGCAGTTCCATTTTCACCGCTTACAGGTTATAAATCACGCTCTGTATCTGGTGCTTGAAAGTTCCATTTATTTTCTTGGGCTAGCCGCTAACTTGATTTCATTTGGAAAATCTCTTTTTGTGTTAAACATTAAAATGATATACGCATGTCAAATGTAGGCTGGTCTGCAATGTCATTAAATTTTTCGTGTGTGCTCGAACATACATATTGCGGCGTCATGCCCTACCTATCACCCTAATCGATGCTTCTTGCTGACAACGTGCCCGCATTTACCAACATTTACTCTGCTGTCCAGAAGTCCTAGTGAGCACAGACACCCCGGGTTTGCTTCACACAGCGTTGTTTCAACGTGTCCCTCCTTCATTCTATCTCTCCTGCCACGACAAGTATAAATGGAAATGTAACCAAGCGCGTAAAATGTCAAGTTAGAAACTCCAGTGCTTCAATTTCATGATCTCCAAGTGACACCATGTCAAAGAAGAAAAATAATTATTTTGTCACATAAATTACGATGTACGTAGATATAACCTGAAGCATCTGACACAACTTTTGTCCGCGAGTAAACACTCGGTTTGTTTATACCTACGTATTATTGTCTGTTTTCCTCCATGTTGATTTTCTGTGGCTAACTTATGCATTTCCCTATTTGTTTTTGTAAGCATTACTTGCGTAGTAGGAAACAAATTAATGAACATCGTAGAAATTGGCAGAGTCTGTGGTGGAGAAGAATATGAGTTTACTTTCGTTCCATATTGACAAAGAGTGCGGTACCAGTTTCCTGTGCATTCATACTTTCGTGCTGCCACTGCTACTCCTGATGATGACGATTGTGTTTGAAAATAAAATATACACGCAACATTTTCACACAGTTAAAACTCTGTGCACTCTACTCTGACTCTAGGTATGAGCCACGTTTCTCAGTAGCATCCCCGACAAATAAACTTTCTATGCTGACATATTCTTGTCTCGCACGATTCTCCCAACTTGTTACTACCACTTCCTTTTATCCTTCCCATTCGGAAGCCATGGTTGTGCCCGTTTCAAACGGTAGAACTAAAAGAGTGTGTAATAAACAGATATCAACTGAAAAGTCTTATAAATTGTGCCGTACACACTATAATTATGGAAATTATGTAATGGAAAGCACACTATGTATATTACGGAAAACTCGTAAATAATAAAAGAGGTTATAATTGCATATTGCTAAGCAGCATATCACTTATTTTGATGCTTGTTAGCTTTTATCGTCTCGCCTTGCTTCTTCTCTCTCGTCCGTGTGTCTTTTTCTCCGTTGAGATTGTAATTCACAAAACACTTTTAGGTACACTCCAGCTCATTTTAGCTTTCCGCCATACGATCACGTCGAGTATATTTTTTTACTGTGTGCAGTAAAACCTTTCGCCCTGCCTCGTTCGTGTTCTCCCTGTTAGAGAACGCAACAAAACTGTCGCTTCTTAGTCAACCCAACATAATTTATTATACATGCGGAGGATCTTTCTTTTACATTGTGCTACTTTTCCTTTCACCATTTTTTTCCTTTTTTCTTTCTCACTACACACTACTGCCACTCTCAATTGACTATACTGTTCTGGTTTCCGTACATACCTACGTTTTACTACTTTTCTCTTCATACGGCTACACAAAAGAAGACAATCCAGACAGTCGAAGATAACAGAAAAGTTTTCTTTCTCTCCCACTCTTTAATATTTTCTCAGTACAAAGCAAAAGGTAAGTGAAACGACTCACTTGCTCATTCAGTCACATTTTCCGAAAGCATATCCACATAGTACATATTCTCAATCATGTACATTTTTCATGAAGTGGTAAAAATGTGCATTGTGATGGGATCCCTGGAAAGTGTATAAATGCCGCCGGCCAACTGTATTACCGCAAAAGGAAAACATAATCATTCATAAGCATTTCTACTAATACATAACAAACAAGTCAGCAATAGACTCATATCCACAGTATCAACTCAACAACGAGAGCATATTTCTGAGAGATGGAATCAAAGTGACAGTGGTAAAAAGAAAAAGTCTCGTTTCTCCATTATCCATCCCTTTTGTTGTTCGTTTCAAAGTAATAGCATTAGTTGGCAGAGCGAGAATTTCAATTGGCTTCACATACACACAAAACACATGGCGCGGCGTTGGGAGAATGTAACAGATGCAGTGGAGCAGGTTGACAAAATATTTCTGCATGCTGGAGTTATTTACCGCGCCATTTTCGGTGGTCGAAAAAAAGTAAAGAAAATGTCATAACATGGCCCCGTGAGCAAACACCATATACACACTCTTTTTGGTGACGAGGCGTTCGTTTGATTCTTCTTTTAACGGTCTTAACTCATTGTTACGGGACACCTAAAATTAGCCGTCACTTTCAAAGCACATTCTGAGGAAACAGTATGGCATTTATGCTGCGGTAAAATAGAATAAATATGATGTTTTTTCTCAATGTGACACTGAGAATGAAATGCGGTTCAAAGTAAATGTTATTGCTGCAGGATTGTTGTCACTTGATGATGTATTTCTTGCGTATAAAACATTTTTTTTAAACAGCTTTCTATTGTCACATCAGTTGTTAAAGTTATCATGTTTCTATAACTAACATATGTATATGGAAATTCGCTTTAAGGGGTTCCATTTCCTTTCCATTTTATGTATTTATTGTACCCTTGGGGCATTGTAAGATTCTTTGCATACGCCATTGAAATTTAATGCACCGGAAAAATAAGTTGAGCGTGTGTTATTGCACTTTTAAAAGTTTCAAGTGCCGTGAGTTTAAAGTTTCTCAGGAAGCTACATCCTGTACCGGGGTGCAAGGGCGCGTAGGTCCTGTCATTAAAGTCAGTGATACCTAATTTCAGTGGTTCGAACCATCGTACATTTTTCCTGTAACCATGTTATTAAAATGTGCTTTACGCAACCGTAAGTTAAGTGGAGTGGCAAATGCACTAGGATTTGTATTCTGATGACGATGTTCTTAATCGTATGACCAGCATGTTTACATTGTAATTTGTCTAAGTTGAAATTAAATGTCGGATAACAATAAAAGTAATACAATATGCATACCAAAGAACATGTTGATATCTAATCTAATTTGAGTAAAAAGTAGATATTGTCGCTGCACTATGCAAGTTAAAATATGCTCGAGTTAACTTCAAACGTACACGAAAACACACAAACTCGTAGAAAGGGATAAATAAAGGGGTCGAGACATTTCTTCCAGGGCAGGGAAAAGTTTGAAAAGTTACGTTGAAAGTGGATTTTACATTCCTTGGAATATTGCAAACAAAAAACTAATGTAGACAAAACATGCACCCATTTAGACGGGAATTATGCATGTTTGCGTCGTGTGTGGATAATGTGTGTTTTATGAACTTTTGAACTTTAGCTTGCTTTTGACAATTGACAGACATAAAGAAGATGTCTTCAGAGTTTTTATGACGATAAAATGTTCACTCCCATATTCAAAAAAGTTTCTCTTCGTCTGTGTGATCTCTACACTTTGTTAGTTGTCAAACTAGACAGTTAATAGCTTTATTTTCACTTTGTTATTTACAAGTTTGCGAAGTTGCATGGCCTTGAGATAACTGGAAATAGTGAGTGCTTTTATAGGAGCGTATACTTTTTCGACGTGTTTTAGATGCAGAAACGGCTGAGTAGGTACAGCGTAAAAGCTCCTATGGTGGTGATATCAATTCGGGATTTAGTCGAAGAAAAATCGAAATAGCGAAAGATTAAACCAGTTTTATCTTGGTCTTACATCACAACACACTACTACAAGAAATGAAATATGAGGTTTTGCAAAAATTATGGTTTCATTTTGGCTTGCTTGGGATTTATATAGTTTCATAGTAATATAACAGAAATTCAACGTTAACTTGTACACTTCAGAACGTTCCACAGCCCGTCATCTAGGCGTTTAATTATGTTTTGTCAATAGAGTTTTTCGAGATTACCTTGTCATGCCGGATAATTTTTAATTTAGCAACAGTTAATGAAATAAGCCATCGTTCGAACTACAAGAAATGAAATATGAGGTTTTGCAAAAATTATGGTTTCATTTTGGCTTGCTTGGGATTTATATAGTTTCATAGTAATATAACAGAAATTCAATGTTAACTTGTACACTTCAGAACGTTCCACAGGCGTTTAATTATGTTTTGTCAATAGAGTTTTTCGAGATTACCTTGTCATGCCGGATAATTTTTAATTTAGCAGCAGTTAATGAAATAAGCCATCGTTCGACGTTGACTTTCAATAAGACGGTTACACACTCAACTCTCAACTACTATGCAGCATCGTAGCAGAAATACCAACATTGAGTGTTTATTGTGAGCGTATTATTAAGTGTACAGCTCTCGAATTTCGACAAGACAAATGCCAATAAAAAGGGAATCTGATTCACTCTCTGTTTTGCATATTACACAACTATAAATGGAGTGTATCCTAGAAGAAAGACTCTTGAGAGAACTAATTTTCTCAAGTACTTTCTCCTTTTTATACTCCGTCTTGTAAATTAGTCGATGGAGCTGGTTGACATCAGTTTCATTTCTTTTTCGGAAATACAAACCGCACTATATCTTACGAATCTTCTCTACTAAAATCCTACTTTTATGCCACAAGGATGAGTGAGAGATGATGAAAATGAAGCGTTACGGTTTGGTGATAAGGGTTTTCCTTCATCTGCAGATCCAATTGAACAGAAATCGGGCCTGGGAGATGGTGGGTTGAAATGAAGTTTAGTAAAAATAACAACATATGTAAATGATTTTATCTTTCGCATTCTCTTCGTGTTATCTACTATCTGGGTCGTGTCTCCTGACATTTTCGGTCACGTAGATTGGTTTAGGTAGCGTTTGTAGGGCATATGTAGGTACGTGTAATTATCCAAGCTGTCTATATTAGACACGTTCACAACACATACACATGTAATATTCTACAAGAGCACTTACATAGTTAACAAAAAGTAGCTGTTTCAATACAACTCCTACGTAAAGCCTCAACTCAATAATATTTCGCCTTATTAAACTTGATAGCATATTCTGAAGAGAGTCTTCATAATTAACAGTGAAATTTTCGAGGGAACTGCGCATCAACATCACCGTTATGACGCTCTTGCCAAAACCATGTACTAATCTAATTTCGTTCATTATGTTCATAAATGTTAGGATGATGATGTCGTGCTAGAGTGCTTCGGTTATTCCAGGTTTTAACTAGGCATATTGGCGGTGGGCCATAGTAGCAGCAAGGAAAGTGAGATACCACCAAAACCTGAAGATCACTGAATAAATGTAGTATCGTTGTGCTGTACATTTCCCTTTACACAAGGAAACTCAATTATATCGACCTTTGCGCTCTCTAATTAGAGTCTCTGATGGTGTTACGCGCGTTGTCATTGTAGTTCCTTGTATAGTTAAAAGAACACATTTTCCTCCTCGTGAGCTGGCGATAGTGTTCAGATGCTAAAGTCGAAGAGGGAAACAATTTAATTTAAATTCTGAATATCACATACGCCAAAAGGTTAAAAGTTTTTATAAATTCATGACAGTTCTTGATCGTGGCAATTAATCAAAAGTTCATTAAACTGTTAATATTTTGAAGAGGTAATTTTTCCCGTCACGTTTCTGCAAGTGGTAGGATTAAAAAAGAACAATAGAATTAATGTATTAGTAACTAGAAGTTTGCCGTTTGTAACATGCATTTGTGTATTAGGAAAAAATAATACCTAAGCTTTTGCTGAAAACGAACATGTGGTAATAAACGGGAGTGTCTTGTGTAATTCAAGGACTTATACACATCAACACATCTCTACGAAGCTTTGTGTACTAGGAAGGCATATTGTAAGTTCGCACTCCTGTTTTATGAAACGATCACATCAGTGTATTCAGAGTCTTGAATAAACAGTGTGTTTAATTAATGCATCCACAGCTGCCACGGCTTAATGAAATATTTAATGCAAATAGCACCCCCTGCCTGCATAGCGATAGAAATTTTTATGCTCGATTATGCACTACCAACATTAGAATAGAAGACGTTAGCTTAGAAACTGAACCATATTTTGATTGGATATTGGATAAGGTGTTATTGACTGCTTAAGTTCAGTTATGTTAGTCATCATGTAAACCGTCTGGAAATTACTGGTATCATTGACTACTGTTTCGTTTTACAATAGTCAATCTCGTTAAAATGTCTTGTAGACATGTTGCGGTAGCAGATCGAATGTTTGTTACTTATTAACTGAAAAATAAAATGTTGCTTACAATGAACTTACTTACTTAATATATTCCTACAATTTTCTAAAGAAATATGTTGTACGTATTTGTATGTCATATTTTTTCCTTTGCATCATTTCTAACATTTTTTCTATGGGAAAATTTTAACCGGCTATCAAAAATGCATAAATCGCCCCTCAGATGAGGATCGGGGGTACCCAAAAAACATTAAAGAGCATCCTTTATGCTCCATCCGTCCATCCTGCTCTTTAATGTTTTGGGTACTCGCCGATCCCCATTAATCTGAGAGGCGACTTTTGCATTTTGGATAGCCGGTTAATTCATTCCCTTTTTCTATAGCCACCTTTGATGCTCCATCCGTCCATCCTGCTCTTTAATGTTTTGGGTACTCGCCGATCCCCATTAATCTGAGAGGCGACTTTTGCATTTTGGATAGCCGGTTAATTCTCTCCCTTTTTCTATAGCCACCTTTGCATGATCTAAAAACCGTACTCCATTGAGTAATGTTAGTAGCCACCAGACATTCACTACCTAGTAACTGTACATTCGGTTACCATTTTCTCCCACGCTCTTTGTCATTGTACAGCGGATACAGAACGAAAGCACGAATGCTCAGGAAAAACACGGTAAACCATCAAATCCACATTTTGGTATATTAATTTCTACATGTATAACTATGTATGTTTTCATTAACTATCAATGTACAAACCCAGACGATGGAATAATTCAGTTTCATTTAGTATAAGGATAAATAATTTGACAACACTGCTGACTAAATTTTCTGTACAGATGTCAGACAGTCTTTTTCTCGTATGAGAAAGACCACACGTGAACTCAGAGATTAAATAAATATTTGGAATAACTATTACCAAGAAAACCTACAAACATACGTATGATAAGTAGGAATACAGCATTTAATGGTGTTTGCCTTTAAATTTTTTGCCCTGTGGTATGGAGTAATATGAAGTCTTGTAAGTTATATATACGTCAAAACTTTTCATGTTTTATAAAGATGATTACACTTTTATTAGATTTTTATGTTAGACACATGATAGGTTTTATGTATGGTGGTGAAAACCTGCCAGGCTGCACGGTAAATAAATCGGAATATTATCATTTCACATGAGAAATCAGAGAAAGGTCAACATCATAGACATAAATGAACTCCACCTTTTTTATTTGGCTCATGTTACAACAACGTTCTGATTTAGCTGCTTCTGTTGCCTTGCTTGCAAAGGTTCATTGCCATTTCATCCATGAAAACCAGGAAAGGTAAACTCACTCACCTGTCAAATTACTTATTGTTCCGACGTCCATCATCCATCATGAGTTTATTTTGAGAGAAGATCGTGTAAAGCACAGGTGGATTATATTAGGCATATAGATAAATGAAACATAACTTTCACAATCATTCCACCAATCTTTTTGAGCATTTGCACAAACCCAACCATGTGTGCGATAATGTCTGTTTTTATCTGAACAAGGTTCTGCTGAAATCTATAAAAATCAAATCTCATCTTAAACACAAACAGATCAAAAAATCGATACCTGAAATTCCCTAATTATTTTGTCTAATCATTTATTAGTAAAAGTATATACATACTTGCATGTATAAAAATGTGTGTTATAGAAGGCAGCACATTTTAAGGAAACAAATACCAGTATGCTTTTAAACAGAACACATAAAATATTTTGCGTTAATAAATCGGTGTTTAGGAGGATTTTTTTAGAAATAACGTGTAAGGGAAAGGTGTTCTAGACTGTGGTAACTAGTCCTTTTGTTCTAAGAGTTGTTTTCCAAGCATAATTGGACAAGAAATAACCTCTTCTTAGAACAAGGGTTGACGGTTAAATAAATTGTCAAGATTCTGCAACAACCTTTTCAAAATAGAAAAGGATTACTTAAGTTCCTCTTGGGACCATCATACAAGATTTCATTCTCGAGCATTCATAATAACAAGACGTGCAACAGCTACGGCGTACAACTAAAAATTGTATGGTTCAGTCATTCAAAGTTCTAAACTTGATACGTCTCGGCGTTTCACAATCTCCGTTCTCCCGTGCTTTCAAATGTAAATTTCAATTTCGCATTTTCCGTCACCCCATTTCTCATTTCTGTTTTGGTGTAACGGATGTTGATCACAGTGATCAAGCATCTAGGGTAAGTAAGTTGGAACAGACATTTAAGATATACGTCTTCGAGTATTCCTTCTACTATTAGTATTAGATACACACGTTTCGTTTCAATATATTTGGTAAAATACAAGCTGCTTTTTCTCAGAATAACAAACAACTTTGTCAGCATTCTCGATCTTAAATTTATGTAGGTAAAACAAAATACTAGGCCTAAGACATCTGTCGTGATCATTTAGCAGTACATAAGCAAACTCGAACCGACGCTAGTAACTGATGGCAATCCTCTTAGTTTTTGGAAAAACAAACTTTTGGGCCGTCGGAATAAAAGGCTGATAAGCAACAAGGACAAACAATGGAGTATATGTAAAAGATTGGTCTTCGTCGTCGTCCTGCCCTAGCAACTAGCAAGACTAAGTTTACTACATTTATCCATGTATTTTTATGTAGAAATTTTTGCAACTGTTAATTTAATGATTGTCGATTCTCAGATTTGTACAAATAAACTTTTCCGGCAATGATTCTTACTTAATATATTCAAGGCCCATCAATAATACGTATTATAAGATTCAATTCACCAAACTAGTATTTTCCCAATAATAAACCTTGACAAGTTGGTCATGCTATTAGGGAATTTAGAAAAAAACTCAACTTTCACCAAAATCATTCTCGTGTGGTATGAACCTGCATTTATATTCTTAAATATATATTAAGTTCCATTAATGTTCCTTCTGCTCTTAGCAACATTATTTATTGACATGTCATCAGCTGAAGGATTTCTTCATACATATATGTGTATCTAGATGTACTCTTCGACCAGCAGAAAATTAACCAAAAACTTTGAAGCAGGGCAAAAATTATACCCGTCGTATTTACTTTTTATAGTAGAATTACACTCAGAGAGCTGAAGCCAAACTAGTGGTGGTTGCTGTTTGCAGTAGGGCAGAAAATGCGAAAACTAAGTTTTTCCAAAAAAGTGGCTGACTGTCTTGTTCTGATGATGGTGAAGTGGTTGAGAGCGAGGGTTGACTACAGAAAGAATGAAAAAAAGTTGAATCTTTTGGGTATTTACACAACAAACTAATTACATTCTTTTGTGTTAAATCTCAACTAATCCGGTTTTCCGTAGACACTGTAAAGCATATACTCATGTACTTTCTAAGATGAAAGTAAAATCGTGTAACCTCTTACAAAGAGCCACGCGTTTTCCTCCTTTTTTTCGCGTCAAGTTGTCCTTTCAACTCCATCTAAGACTGCCTGCTCCTGACAATGTACTGCCTTGTGGATTTCTCGGTTCCGTGTTTATTAACTGAGAACGTGCACCATTTTTCTCTCCTTGTTCAGCAAAAGTGTCCTTTCCCTAATGCATGTTGTGTATTTTCCTATATTTTTCTACTCTGGGCTTAACCTTTTTGTTCGGGGGATACAAAAACACAAAAAAACCCTAACACCAAAATCATGAAACAATAAAGTCACAAGTTACGGAATGCAACGTGGTGGGACTTTAGTTGATTCGATATTTTGACCTAAAGCAATCGTATTGATAGCAATTCGTCAGACGAGAATGGAGAATACTAAGTTATTCTGTCAAGTTGAGAAAATGGGTGATACATAACCTTGGAAGTAAGTAATGAGTTCCAAAAGTTTAAGAATGTGTTTCAAAAAGTGAAGCTATTTTTCCTTTGGGATACATTTCACCTGTCTACGGTACTTTTGGAAATGAATAGTACAAGTTATGTACGATGTACGAAAAAATAGAAAGTATGTAGGGATGTTTGGTAAACTTGTTTCACGGTAAAAAAAAAGATTGCCATAAAGAAGTATAGTACTATACAGTAAACAAACAGGTATTTCCTAGTTCTTTGGTACTACTATATTGTAAATTATTAGTAAACTAAACAGACGTTATAATGTGAGGCATATACTAATAAGTATACTGATATTTCTTTACGGCATTGCACTGCTTCTTGTGTGCTTACGTCTATTTGTATATCTATTTATCTGAGAAAACAGGTAGCAAAAAAGTTGGAGAGTGTTCAAATCTAGATATAAAATAGTTTGATGATGATTTAGGCCTTTGGCAACATGTGTCCAGAAGTGAGATGAAGAAAAATGCAAGGTGAAGCCAAGGAACACGGCCAAGAAAAAAAATATCCAAAGGAAGATGGGAGGAAAGGAGAAAAACAAAAAAAGTTTGTGTGTTTGCATAGAAGAGTAAATTTCCGTGTTCCACTTTAACAAGTTTAGTGCCTTTTCTGCTTCCTTTTTTTTACTTAATTTTAGTTCTCTGTCTTCTTTGTTGCGAGCGAGTGTTCCCATAGATCCTATGTGTATCGTTTGTATCCTATTACAGCAATAACCAGAAAGACTTTTGGTTCCTAACGTGCGGTTGGTGAGGTTGCGCTAAGTAAAAGCGGAAGAATTTGATTTAGGGTTCCCTGGTTTATAAATTAACGCTAGTTGACCACTTCACCCGAATTGGGTGAGAAATGTTATTAGAAATGATTTCGGTACTTTACAGAGCTTCCAACGACCACCACGAGCTTTTAATATTTCAACAAATAGAAAAGCGAAATAGGTCGATAGGGGTAGAACGTTGTTACTGTGTAGGAACATTATCATATAAATCTAAAGTAAAGTATATCTGACAGTAAATAAAACGCAGCGTATACAGTACACTCGTTGAAAAGTTTGACACAGAGGTGGGCCTTGTTTTTGTTGGTGACTTGGCAAAAAAGAGAACAAGGCGGAAAATGGGAAACTTTTTTTCTTGTGAAAACCAACCAACGCGCCTTTTTCTTTCCTCTAAAAAACAGATCTCTCGTCGTCGATGTCGTTCGCTCCTCGTGAAATATCATACTTGTATGCAGATAGACAAATACTAATGATTTTGTTTTGTGTGTTGCCTTGGTGTTTTACTATACAACAAACTTTAATGATGGCTATTCCCTGTACACACATTCCCAATAAATAGATGATTATCCAGTCTAAAAATGGCACTCTCTCCCCATTCTTTTATTTTAATGAACAAATGATAATAAATGTAGGTTGATTGTTGGTATAGTAGGCAGTTTAACATGTATATACGCTGAACAGGTAAATCAATTTCTCACTTGTGTCTTGTTCTATTGAATAAGTCAGAAAGCATCAAGCATGGTGTGTAGGCACAGATTCCATCGAGTCATGATTCAACTTTTTATGGTATATAGAAAGTTACAAGAAAGTGTTTACATAAAAGTTTTGTGTGATGTTTTATCTACGAAAGCATTTTAGTGTAGCGGACATCGATCTGCTGAATTACTGCTGTGTTTCCGTGAAAGTTTTCCAGATGGAGATGACTGATCACAGAAGAGTTAAAAGAAGCTATTATTATTTGTACGTAAGAGCTGATAGTAAATACAATTCTACTGTATTATATTACTGTCAGTCTGGGTACATGGGATAAATTTATCCCTCCTGCATAAATTTATCCACCGTGGATATATTTATCCTGTAAAAACAGGCAGCGATAAATTTATCCAAATTTTAATTTAAAAGAATTAGAATTAGTATGGAAGTTATGTAAGTCTTGGTGGTGGACAGTGTTTTGAGTAGACGAGTTAAGTACGCCCAATGTAATAATATACTAATCCGAATGAGAGGAGTACATAATGTCAGGATT
>JAHZNB010001465.1:0-23138 GCA_027744295.1 Callyntrura guangdongensis
GGCTTTGTAAGATTCATTAAGTCTGACGCTCTTTTGCTTACACCATCACCACCAACCAATTCTACCAAAACCCAACGCAGCTAAATTGCTCATGCTACTCCTCCTGCCACCGCCACTACCATTTTGAGTTTTCATTTAGGGAAAAAAGGGAAAATAGAAGAGAAGCTTTGGTTACCCACACACGGACAACAGAAAAAAACCAGGCAGGAGTACAGAGCTCGTTCCACAGAGAAATTAATCCCTGTGACTTTGATTCAAGCACTAAGTCTCCATTAACACTGACAGCTAAATTGATATAAAGTACGCTGTCATAATTTTTTAAGGATTAGCTACTATGAACGAATGAACTCTACTAGCATACACAAAAGCAAACACAATCCTCCAAGCCTTGTAGTCTTTCTACGATGTTGTACATGCCTACGTAAACATTATTGCTTGTTATATAAAGACAACTGAATAATATTATTACGCTTTTACACACACACACACAGCACAGCAACCCAATGAACAAAGCCAGAGTAGTAGTACGTTTTTACGTGATGACTTGCCTCTCTAACTCAAGAATTATCGGGGAGGCAGACGAAGATCACAAAAACAAGTAAAAAGGAACAAAAGACGAAGAAATATAATAGGATATATTTTTATCATCCTTGCTAATAATAATTGTAGTAACTTTTAGCAGCTTTTTTGTATGTGAACGTGTGTGACTTGATTCATGTCTTTTTTTCCTCTCTTAATTTATCCTCTTCCTTTTTCGCCTTCCTTACTTTTACACCCCCCTTTTTTCTATCTGGATAAAAATCTCTTTCTTTATTTGGTTTATCGTTGCACCATTTTTTCCAGACTATGTAGTAGTAACTCACTCACTTTTCCGTGAGCTGCTGCTGGTCAAATTAAATAATTACAGGCTAGCCTAATGTCCTGCTTTTTTCTCTGGGCCTTCTCACAAATTTCAATTTTTACAGACTAACAAGATATATTAATGGGAGAGCTTTTAACCACTGCTGCTGATAACTAACAGGACTAATTAAATGATGGTCCACCGTATACGTCGTTCCGCCTATAAAAATTAGACATTTTACTCTTTTCGTGCTGCATGACGTGGCAATGTAGACTCCCGCTGGTATGAACTCCCATAAAGGAAGTTTTACTATTTTAGGCGGAACATATCCCATCATCACACCACCACCGTGTTGCATTTTTTTCGGCGTAACAACGCAATCATGAAAATGAATATACTCTGTACCTTCTTGGCTTGTTGGTGGTATCTTTTTTGCGTTGGTAAAAAACGAATAAGCTACAATCATCCGGCATCTTCCCCAATAGAAGAAAACTGAACACTTATTTGCTTCATTATCAGCTTCACAGTAAAAATAGAAAAAGAGTACCGTCGTTGTCGACCGTTTTTCCTTCTCCTCCTTCTCGTGGTCATGTTCATGGCCTTCTCACCAGTGGGGAGTAAAGACATTCAAAAGAAAAGTTCAAAGAGACATAGCGCCATCATAGTCATCATCACGGTCGTCACAACCATCATTGCAGCAATAAACATTCTTTTCTTCTAAGTTGAGCTTGCTGAGAGAACATATTGTGAAAGAGAAGAAGACACCAGAGCAGAAAAAGAAAGTCAACCCAGTGTGGAGGAAGAGAAGAGGAAGATGAAGAAGACGAGTCATTTATTTTATTAGCGTGTACTCTCATTTTACAGCATCATCACCATCGTCATCATTTGCTCATTTCTCGCACTTCTTCGTCTTCCCATCCTCTGCTATACTGTGACGTGAATGAGATATAAGAGGTTATGTGCATTGCCACTTTTATACTTCATTCTTCATCGTCATCATTATTATCGTCCTCCTCCTGAAGATAAACTCAACAGACTCTTTAGTTTATTATTGTCTCATTCTGGTATATATCATCGTGTCCTTTTCATTTGTGTATCATTATCATCTCTTGCTCTTCTCCTTTGCGGGAGGAGAGGAAAGGCGTCTCGTCATCATCTTTTGCCCAACCTTATTCATTACAGTCATCATCATGATCAGCACAAGAACAGATTACAAACTAGGTTTTCTAAACTCTCTCTCTCTTTCTCCCTCCTGTCATTTTTTACCTTCTTGTGTAGTAGGGCGTATATGATACCTTAGTGGAAGTATTAAGTTGCCTAACACGTGGATTTATACGTGTATGAAATGATTTAAAGTAATTTAACAATTAGGACATGATGATGATCAGAAAAAGGGACCGTGTGCATATTCATGGCATTTCGCTTTTTGTGTGGCTCATTAGTCATTTTGACTCGTTCTTTCAACAGTAAAGACAAGTAAAGTAAATGGTCTTTGAGCACACATAATTTTTCTTGGGTGTCTTGTCTTACCCTCTGAAAATGATATTGTTCCTCTGAACAGACTAGTTTGGTATGTATATCTTCTGTAGTTTGTGGGTACGTACCTATTTACACTGTTGATGCGCACCAATTCGTTATGTAATTTTGAAAGATAATAATATAATACAAGAGTTGTAGAGAATAAAGTGTTGTCTCTTTTCCAAATCCGAGATTTACCCCCTGGAGATTGCAGGCACACAGGTATTAAATATGCAGCAGCAGGAGGAGTAAAATCCAGCCCATCACTTCAGCTCACAATCCCTTGAGAGAAAAAAATTAAGTGACCGTCATGAAATATTGTTGTGCAAGTGCTTATGTAACAGGTAGCTTAAGCATACTTGCACATGCAAGGCTTGATTAGCAGTAGAGCATCATTAATAGCATCCACAGCTGCAGCTCATCTCTTGTACGTTTAGCCATCATCATCATCTTCATCAACTTGATTAAAGGTACTTGGTTAAGCGCAAGTTGAGCAGACGTGAGTCACTCCATCAACATCTTTTGTTATGAATGTAGGCATTTTTTAAAGTTTAAAACTGTTTAAAAAAGGGAGTGATACGAGGTTCCGTCATATAGAATGGGAATTTGAGGAGGAGGTGAAGAAGGAGGGCTGGGCAGTCAGAGGGTGCGTACACGCTGCTCATCATCATCAGTTTCATCCTTCGTGTAATTTAGAAAACAAGATCGTTTTCATTTAAAGGGTTCATCGTTATTACCATCATCATCATCGTTATCATCTGAAAAATAAACTTCTGACAGTACTGGGAGAAAGACACGAGGGAGGGAGAACGCATGCACATAGAGAGTCAAGTCGTTTTTGTAATGGATATAATCATGACGGCCACCATTATTTCATTAGTTACTTAAGTAAGTGTTTCTCAATCAATCTATCCATCCAACCTATTGACGAGACTCATCCTCATCATCATTCTTGCTTCCTTTCTTTTATTTTTCAATTTAATTCTATTAAAAGATATCACCATTATCCATCACCACTATGAGAGCGAGAGAGGGAGATTTTTCATTAATAAGCCTTAATGTTTGTTTGATTGTAAATGATACAACACAGCAGTAGCAATGGATGTGAATGAGGGAGAGGCTCCAATTGATTAACAGTTTGTGCGTTTTGTACACTGGACTACCCATGTTGAAACTGCGAACGTTGTGAACAAAGTAAAAAATAAAAAAGAAGGGGATTTTTCTCATTATTTGATCGGGAATCATCATGTTTACTTGTACTTTTCTTCTTGTGGAAATGGATATAAGCAATAACAACAACAAAAACAGGCTGAAAGTGGGCAGGAGCCATGTTAGTCAAGATTTTCATCAACAGCAGCAGCAACCTCAACAACGCAATGGCAGAAGCAGCAGCAGGTTTGGTACACTCATTTAACTAATTCAATGGGTGGTATGACTGACAGATATTCAATTCCTATTAGATCCATTAAACTTGTACAGTAATGAATGAATCAAGACGAAGAAATGGTGAGACAGCAAGAGAGAAAAGTTTTACCGTCAACCCTGTGTGTGGAGTGAGGGGTATAAAAAAGTAGGAAGAAAAGGAGAAACATTAGAAAGGCATACAAGGAGGAGACGGAGGACGGAACGATCATTTCCTGATAATGCTCATCAAATTATTCTGTGATGATTATGATGATGATGATAACGATAATGTGGATTATATCTTATGCACGTACCTGTGTTTAAGTTTGCTGGAAAACATGATACCTTACCATTACGGTTATTATTTTTTATTGGATTACGACTGTGTATGAGAAGTTTCATACATTGATCATCATCAGCTAGCACCAAAAAAAACAGATAACAATCGAAGTAACGAAAATAAATTAAATATTTACCCCTTTGACTTACACATAATATGAAAATTTAATAATCGAGCCAGTCTACAAGTACGTCAACATAATTTCTTGCTCAAGGTAAAGGTGAAACGTGTATCCAATCTTTTTATTCTAAAAAGCTTTACAGCTCCTACTCAGATTGCCTGTGTTGATGTGTAATGCTCAAAAGCTAATGGCGCAAATGTCGTCAGTATATACGCACTCACAAACCTCAAAGAAAGAATGTTCCATAGCTCTGCCACCGCTGTTTCTCCCGATAGCGGTGAAATAAATTCACAAGAGCATGTTATACCCGCATAGAAAGCAAAAGAAGGGAGCAACAACATTTAAATTATTATCCTGCTGTGCTGCTGCTTCTGGTCGCTAATATTATGGTTAAGTAGGCGTAATTTCTTAAGTGTTCACAAATTTTCCATAGTTCACTCACTTCATTCTTTATTTGTCTGAAAAAAATAAACCTTTAAGCCTTAACATTTTCTCCTTTAGAAACCAAACACAATGCGATTACGTCGTACAACAACAACTACTACTACTTTTGATTTTTTTTTCACGAAGAGCTGAATAATGCATGACTATACAGTTAACACACTCCACTGACTAAATAATAACAGCGGAATGCATGATTACCCATTTGCATTGCGTAATGGGCGCACATCTTTGCTTTAAAAACAAGCGAGTTTAATATGATAATAAATACATATTATTTCCCAATTTGAACGATTTTTTCTCTCTTGTTCTCTCCACCTCCTCGTCTTTCCTGAAGGGATTGAATCGTGCGGTGGTTACAAGGATGATTATCGGTTATATATTCATCAAAGAACATACCATGTTGAAAATAAGTCATTTTCAAGATAATAATAAATGGTGGCATATAAATACCGTGTTTACCTTAAAACATCCCCGATATAAAAAAAAGTATATTATGACTTTGGGATACGTTATTATGACTTATTTAGTTTTATATCATCGGCTCTACTCACTCTACCACTATATACACATCTCTGCATGTATATGATGATGATTATCATCAAGAACAGTAACTTGAGTTTGCATGATTGTCCTCCTCGTCTGACCCTGCTTGGTATGGTGTTTCTCCACTCCGCACACACAAGCAGCTCCCTAACAATAGAATCTACATGTTTTGTTGTTGTGCACCAAATCATAATAATGGCAGCGTGAGCGACCGAGCGATATAAAATGCATAACGAAATAATTTTCCTGGGAGTTCGTATACTGCTTGATTATTCTTATTTTCTCGAAGAGAAAGAGTCTATTAGCGAATCAAGTGAGTGAATATTGTAACTTTTTTTCGAACCAGCCATTTATATTGAGACGTTCTACGAAATCGTATTAAGCGAATACCTTAATGTTTTGCTGGTCATGCCTGAGTGTTTTTATAATAGGAATAATAATAAAAAGTTCCGTTGTGACCTATGGCTTTTCTCTTTCTGGCTCTCTCTCTCTCTCTCTGTTAGTTGTGATGGTGGTGGCAGTGTGTATAAAATTCGTATTTAATCAGGTATCGATGCACTGTGCAGGACAAGCACAAAACAGCAAGTTATTTTCCATTTAACTGATGATGGTGGCGATGGTGGTGGTGGTGATTCCGTTTTTATTATTTAGTACATTAATACATTTTTTCGTACGTACAAGCAATGGAATAATGTATTGTGCTATAACAATAATGCATTACTTATAAAACTTGTGAGTTTTTGTTGTACACAAGACGTACCTATATATCGGCTTGATAGTCAGCACTCTATGTCAATGAGTTGTTTATCGTCCTCGTCACCACCATCGCCACCACTTGTCTCACTAAATAAAAGTCAGTTCAACTCAACTATGCAAAGATGGGTGGATCGGGAGGATGCATGACAAAAAAAGAAAAAGGGTTAATATGTTGTGAAGGGTAAGTAGTAGGTAGCACCTACATAGACCGTAGTATTTGGTGGCAATGGCAGTGTGCTTGCTTATATATATTCGTAAAAAATATTCATCACGATTTTTCTGCCTGCACTACACTCACTATTTCACTTCTGTTGTTTTCGGTTTGTGTACACGAATTGCCGCAGCGGCAGTTCGTTCAGCCAACGCAGAAAAGAAATGCATAATAATTCACAATAAATTGTAAATGGGCATAAAAACAGTAAAAAGGACGATTTAGTCTACAAGCTATATAATTTTTATGATCAGATATCAGGCTAAAATATTATTTTTCATTATTATTTACTGCTGCTTGGTATTTAAGACTAAAAGTTAGTACAAAATCCATGCAGTATGACCACACCAATTTCATGTTAAAAGTTATTTTGTGTTGTTGGTGCATGATGTGTCATTAATAATATTATTACTACAAAAATATTAGCACTGCCCATTGTTATTAAGCTGGGGCACAACATTAAAATACTTTATGCCTTTTATTTCAGCGGAACTATGCTATGCAGCCACTGTTTGTTTTCTCTAAGTAAGTGATCTATCAGTAAAATTGAAGGTTCACATTGTTAGGGTTGCCGGGTCGAAATTACAAAGCCAAAAAAGTTTTAATGAAGTTGAAAGCAGCCGTGTTGCAATAAAGAATTTTACTTATGCATGCATACTTAGGTACATTTCATGCAGTCTTTCAGCCAGCAACACACACACAGAGAAAGAGAGAGAAGCTAGGCGAGACAGCCAAAAACGAAGATTTTGTTTCAATTCTAAATAAATAGTCTATAAATGACAAACATTTCACATGTCATTATTTATTCATTCATGTCATTTTACATGTATACCGCTTATTATACATTTTATGTGTATTTTTTCATTGTAACCAATTATTTCTCATCCTAAGGCATTTTCTCATGTCATTAGTTGCGCAGTTTTCGTATAACCTTACAGTTGTTGGTAAAACAGTAGTAGATTATCTTCATAAAATTTTAAGAATAAATGGTACACCTTTTTTGATATAAATATATAATATGAAATATTTTCTATTTCTCATTCATTTTCTCATACAATGTACGTTTATATACATTTACCATTACCATTTACCTACTGGGCATGTATAGGCCAGTAGGTTTGTCAGTGATACACTCAGAATCACTCGAAAGCGTCCGTATCAATAAAATTATGGACATATTCAAATAAGGTAAAAAAAAAATGAAAAAAATGTCATTAAATTTCCAGCTGTGTGGCCGGCTCTTTTCTAAGCAAAAGAGAAGAATAGCTCATCATCATCATCTTCATATCACAATCAAAATTTAGCGGTTCAAGTGTTGGGCATAGAAAAAGAAGAAAGCAGTAAAAATTATTCTACCTCTTTCGGTCCCCAATTTCTTCAACCAAGCAGTCAGTGTGCGGTATAAATATTGTTATTATGATTATTACCCGATACAAAAACCCATCACACTAATTGGTTGCGAAATACATACTTTTATTCAGTATGAGTCATTGCCTCTGGCTAGCAGAGAGATACTATATCATCCTACTACCACAGTAATTTCGACCGTTTGATAGGTTAGTGGTGGGGTAAAAGCAAACACATAAACGGATTTTAAGTGCTTTAATATAATATAACCAACAACAGTATGCAGGGATATTACTACACAACACCACACACACACACACACCTGTCCCCATGATAAATAAATGCCAGAGCTCATTTCATTTTCTCTTCTCGTTCTTCCAGTCACTTTATTTCTTTTCTTTCTTTTTAATGGAAAAATAACGAAAGGATTGCTTAAATGCGTATAAAAGTATTTATCTGATAATAAAATAAAAATAATAATGCCGAAAAATAAGGTATTTCATTTATACTCGAGCTTAACTGATATACATTCTCTCTCTCTCTCTCTCTCTCTTTCGCTCTTTTCAGGAATTTCATCCATTCTTTCTATTCGTTTGTCTCCACTAAACGTAGTTGCTTCGTGTAGAGCGAGTGTACCCTCTAATCTAATATGCACATATTTATTAGAAAAAATAATGGTAAGTCAGTACAGCGCTCCCACCTTAACTACTCTCAACTAAATATTATACGACGTATTGTTTGTCTTTGTGATACACATTTTCTAGTGTCTGTCGGGTCGCGTTGTCGGTAAAAAACAGCGAAGCAAGTAGAAAGGGAGCTATGTTTAGGATTTTTAGCCGATATTATTACAAGGAATGGAATGTGTGACTGTTAGTAGAGAAGAGAGAGAGAGAGACGAGAAAAATATGCCATAAAATTACAGGACAAGTATAAAAGTGTACACTTGTGATTATTTTATTGCTGACTTGGACTCTACTGGAGACATGTATGCCTTGATAGTACGGCATACTTTCGTCTATGAAACAAGTAAACAAAAAGAGGGGCAAGACGAATAGATTTTTGTGAATAGCAACGAGAAAATGAATAAAAATACCTTGTTAGATGGAGAGAGAAAAAAAAATAATATAAAGTAGAACAACAACAAACGAAAAAAAATACAAACAAGGCATCTATCTACTTGGCAGTACGACGACGAGTAAGAATCCTAATAGTAAAGTAATGCTTCTAGTAGAAGAGTAGCGAATGCAAAGTAAAAGTATGCAGGTTATAATAACATTCATGAACTAATGAATGTGGAAAGGAACACCTCATCCATCCAATCCATTTATCATCCAATGTCTCAAGCGTAATTTGAATGGGCAGGCGAAGAAGAACGACATGTACACAGAGAAGAAAAAAGAACAATTTTCTTTTTTTCTATTATACGGACCCGCACCGATGCTGCTGCTATCAAGTGATGTTGTTATTGATGATGACGATCATTATTATCGTCATGATCATCGCACATTTTCTGCCTACCTTTGTCGTTCCTCTGTTCAGGTTTTGGCTTGCGCTGCGTATTATATTGATGGCTGCTTTGCTAAAATGTGTGTACATATGTCTGCATATACGAGTCTCTGCTGCTGTTGCTTATAAGATAGGAATGCTTGCCTCTCTCTGTATTTTAACAAGTCACCTATAAAGGAGCGTATTTTTCCTTTGGAGTAGTATTGCCTTATTGCCGGTGGTATGTTAGTGAGCCTAACTGGACAAGAAAATGAAACCTCTTTCATCGTATATTATTTTCGTATGCGATGAAGGGGGAGAAACGGAGGAGAAGAGCAATAACTTGATGAGAATATTTTATAGGCCAGGAGAATTTGACACGCGCCAGGCTGTTTAGATTTTTATGCAGAATTCCAAGCTACTTAGCTACCTGCCGGGATCTCAAGGGGGTCGATGTCACACGTAGTAGTGATGGTAGTAGCATCAGCGGCAACAGCAATGTAATAACAGCATTCCCTGAGAACCATCATGTATCCATTCCTTCATGTTCGCCTGTTCTTTTTTTCTCCTTTTTCCCTATAACGAAACCAAAACACATTTTTATTATTTTTTCAGCGTTGGAGGAGGATCGGCGTAATTCAAGTAAAAAAAGGGAATAGAGGCAGAAAAGAGCACTTTTACCTGTATATATAGTAAACACAGAGGTATACTCTCTTCCAGTCAGTTTAAGGATATACCAAGAAAAACAAATCTACATAAAAAGTACATATGTAGACACATGTGGATTGGGAATACTTGGGCAACGTGTGTAGCGGAGGTGGTGGGTATAAATGAATGTACATTTTTTATTTTATTTTATTTTCTCAATCTATTACTTTTCGAATGAATCTATTTTGGGGGGAAAGGGACAAATCTACTTGGGGGATGGTTGAAATGAGAGGGAGGAAGAGAGAATTGAATCGATATCATCTAGCCTTTCTCTTCTTGTTTGTGCTTACACTCATCTCATCACCGGTGTATGTACGCGCGGGTACGTATCGTACCGCACACCACTTACTTTACTTACATCAGATCTGAATTCATTTTCTTCTTTCTCTTTTAAAATGTATTAAAGGTACTTCCAGTGATATGGCTCATGAAGTAAAGCCATTCCAGAGGGAAATGCTTTACCCCTACCACCACCACCACTACACAACACACACACGTTGCTCTACTCAGGCGTGTTCACTCATTCGAGTTTTATTATTTGGCAGTCATTTTGTTTGTTTGCTTGTGATTTAACTGTGTGTTTGCACAGGTATTTGGTTGTTTGTGCGAGATCTGCTTTAATATAATACAGTGCAGAGAGAGAGTGTGTGTCGAGCAGAATGCAATTTAAAAAATCTGATTGAAAATGAGAATTACAGGAGAAATAGGGACTACTTTTCTTGAAAAATATATACAGTTTGAGTTTATATAAAGTATAGCTAGTGGTGGTGGTGAGTACACAATTATTGTTATTATTATTACCAATGTGTACCAACATACTCAATCAGTCAATCGTGTGGGAAGAACAGAAAGAAAGAAGAGAGCAGAGCAAATGAGGAAAATTAGCAATCTGGTCATGTGCCGTCTTACCATTTTTTTATTAAGGCATGTTGATAGAAGAAGTGTATTGGTGGTGGTGGTGGTAGTACAGAGAGATAGTAAGGAAAGTCATTATTATTAAGCTTCGCCGCCTAACCAGCTATACAACAATGAGCAAAGCAAATTTAAATTCATTCGGTTTTGCATTTCGCACGAAGATATTCCCGACATACATACATAAATTCTGAGAATGACGATGATACAAAATTCAAGGTGATATGCTTTTCATTGGAAATCGTGTAATTTGTTACGCCACAACATGAGCCAAAGTCACTAAGGCAAGCATCTGCTATTCATGTTCGGTTGTGATTTGATTGAACAGGCGATTTTTACCGCACTGACACTACAGTAGAATATGTAAGGGGAGAGAATAAGAGAAACGAGTCAGGTATTATAATCATCGTGAAATTGGCAGTGAGTCCAGTCGTGCATGTCACGGTGAATCAAGTCAAAAAAGAAAGGCAGAAACTAATGGCCAAATGCGGAGGGGACTTATGAGATACAATGGTTTGCAGAGATTTAAGTATTTTTTAAAATAAATTTGAGATGCTGATGTTATTATGCTTAACAAGAAGAAATGTTAAGTTTACCTTTGATACAGTAAAAACCAGTAGCAGTTTTTGAAAAATCCTATCATCCATAAAACAATAACTATAATAATCGTTTACATAATGAACAATAAACTAGAAACTAATATTTTTAATAACGACCGTACTCTTTCAACGTTGAAGTATAATTACACGACAGATTATTTAGCAACTGCAGAAATTCGATTGCTGCATCGAAGTGACAATGTTGGTTATATATACCCCACCTTTCCAATATGGCAACGTTTAAGCATTATATTGCGTCAGCTTCATCTACCGAGGGAGGGTGGGGTTTACATAAACAATACATCGTTTCCCGAGGTACATAGAACTGGTGCGCACCAGTGGTGCGGACCTTAGTAATGTTTAGCAAATACCCATACCTAATTATTTTTTATTATATCAGCATACCTTGACAAAGAAAGCGTGGAAAATTGTCGGATAGAGTATCAGTCACTATCCGCATTATCACACTTTGTTGGTAAATTTCGGTTGAATGAATGATCAGCATCATCGTCATCATCACTTTCCATCTCGGTGACATATTTATGATCAAGTTTACACAGACTTTATTATATTTTTTATTTCGTTGATATCATTGAATGCTTCACGACACGGATGTAGAAACTAGAAACGAACAACAACAATAAGCATTATCATATAATTCTAACACTACACACATCTTTGTGGAATTTTCCGTGAAAACGTTCAAGTCTCATGATGATCATCTTCACATATTACCACATCAAATATAGTTTCTCGATAGGTTGAATAAAAGTATGTGGAGATGTCTTATGGCGGTATATGGTGTAATCTACACACACACACACGTTTTCACTTATTCCGGCAATTCCTATTATGCACAGTACACAGCTCTTTTGCATACTTTCCATGTAACACAAATAGTTTTTGATCATATACTCTTAAAATGTTTTTTTCTCGGCTCTTTTCCTCCCTGAAAATGAGTGAAAAAGAATGAAATGGGAGTGATGTGAGCGACCGTCTTGAAAAAAGATTTTCACTTTACACACACACACAACATAGCATGCAGACACTCTCTTTCTTCAAACAAGCATACATCACACCATATCTAAATACCTATTCAGAGTATTTACCTCATCGTTTTTCATTCACTTTTTTTCTCTTTTTCTGCCTCTTCCTTTTCCTCCCACTTACATGCTCGCATGTGTGCAAAGCAAAAAAAGTTGTGTGTGGTAGAGCGTCATGTTGATATAGGTAGTACGATAGTTTTGCATACGTAAAAATACTCCTGCTCCTGTATTTTTTTCTTTCCTTTAGCATTCCGATCAGTCAGTCTTCATTTTATTAGATCTTCGATTCTTTCTCGTGCGGGTGCTTCTCCCTTTAGGTTTTTTTCCATTTGATAGAAATGGCTTTTTTGTAAAGGATCATTATTCTCCGTTTCCACAAATTTAATGCATTCCTTGGTGTACATTATTACAAAAAACATTACTTGCTTCGCCTTTGCTGATGTACAAACAATAAATTTCACATGCTTTAACTTCAGAGCATAATACACGATTTTCCTTCTTACAGTAGTGTACGACGAACCTAACTTGCTGCTGCCTGTTCCAATGCCAATATACCAAAATGTCGAAGAAAAAATAAATAAATGGATAATAATCATGATGATCGTCGTCATCATCATCATCATCATCACGATCAACATCACAACACCGAGAATAAATAAATAAAGAACCAACACCATACCTTTTATTTGACGTGATTAGCAATAAGAAAAACCGCGTATGTGTATGTATGTGTATACCCATGCATGTGTACAGAAAGTGAGGAGAGAGTCAAATATAAAGTCAAGTCAAATGTAATAAATCCAGCATATAGCCAACCCACTTATTCCATTCCAAGTCAAAATGCAGTAGCAATATTGGATTGTTCTTTACCCCACCATCAGAATATTTTCTCATCGTCATCACCATCATCGTCGAAAAAGAAACGTGCATATTTTCTTTGGTGCACTATCATTATTAAGAATATTGCCACGATTTGTTATTATAAAGGAAAAATTCTTTAATACGCATGTTAATATTCCTAGACAAAGATCTGCATCTTTGATGTAGTTAAGTTGCGTAATTGTAATCCAGAAAACCACTGCCTCATTAGGATATATACACAGAAACGTAGAAGAAAGAACAGGATAAGAAAAAAACGTAAAGGTAGCTTACATGGAGTTTCAGTCGTCTCTTCTTCGACTAGGCTGCTACTGCTACTGACGCCAAAGAATTAGATATGTCTCGGGCTTCGTCGATTGGTACACCACCATCACCATTTCAAAAGAAAAAGTCGGTTTTATTATTTACTTATCATTATTAGCATTTTTTCTTGCATTCATTTCATCTTCATCAGTAGCATCAACATTATGACGATGACTTCTATGTCTGTCTACAAATAAATACTGACGATTATTATTACAGAAAAATTTTGACGATGAAGTTATGATTAGAGGAACAAAAGGTGGATGATGACGCGTTTCAAAAGTTTTGTCTACATACTAGTAGCTACATAGTTTTTGTTTTGTATACATTCTCACCGACACAACAAACGAACTTGGTGCTAACTGTAGTAATAAGATTCCAAGCCAGACAGAAACAAACGGAATCGTACTGGCTCCACCTAAAAATACTCTGGAGCGCACGCATATATCCTTACAGCTCATTATCTTTCCTTGGAAAAACCACATATCTGTTATTTTTAATGCAATTGAGAAAAAGTAAGTCATTCTGGTTGTTTCATTTGTTTGTTATTTACATCAATAATAAATCGTAAAATACGATTACATCCACAGCCAGCAAATAACTGTATCAACAGACTCAGCTAGAGAGAATAAAAAACGTTCAAGTTACATTTATTAGGCAATAAAACAGACTCATATTTAACGAAAATTACGTGATCCATATAATTCACAAAAAAGTGAAATCACGATAATAATTAATATATAAACTAAACATAAATTTGCGACAAATAAATAAATAAATGTTATGCTGTCCCGACTCTTCACATTTGTATATTCTCATATGCTCTGGGTAAAAATTAAGTTTTCGTAAACAATAATTATTCTGGTCATGTAACAAGCCATTCGTTTGTCTTGTGAGAGATCTTGGTTAGTGTATGACGATGGTTAAACCGACAGATTTACATTTTATGTATATGATCACACCGCCGTCGTTTCTCCATTTATGAGAACATTGATGAAAAGTTTGTGTAGAATACAATAATATTTTAAGGGGAGGAAAAAGGAGACTGTCACATTGAAGTAAAGTAGTCGTGAAAGTTTTTCTGTGTGAAGTAAAGACAAAGCTTGCATCTAGTTATTATTATTACGGACGATTGATTGGAAAAGATGATAAAGCATGGAACGAGATAGAATAAATAAAGACGAGGATGATGCCGCCACTGCTGCTGTTGCTGATGACAAAAAAGAAGAGACAAGTCAGATGAATGATGACAGAATGGATCATCAAAGCCGTCAACATATTTTTCCCTCTGTTCTTATATGTGCTCTTCTAATTCTTGTCCTGAGAGAAGAAAGAGCTGAGCTGACGTAAAAAGTAAAAAAGAGGATCATGCATGAATGGAGAAGTTTTTTTGCTGACACATATTCCTTCAGTTTAACTATTATTTGCCGTTCCTGTTGCTTGTGTTACTGCTACTTATAGGTACACCGCAAACGCAAAGTATATACCCGTTTGAACTGATCCTCTCTTGTCTTTCGGGATCCTAAATGAGAACGATTGTGTGGACGGAATGAAGGAAGAAGGATTTTGGTTTTCCTGTAAGCTACTCCACTTCCAGTTTTTATACACTTTTCTTCTGTGTAAAGGTATTATGCAAATTATTCATTCCACCACACCAACCGCCACCACCAAATAAATTACAGTGGGTTTTTGTGTCGCCGTGTGTGGCGCGGCGGCTCAACAATGATGATGCTGATGATGAGAAGGTTTTGAAAGAAACAGAGACTTTTCGTCGAGTGGACTATGTTTCTGATGATGACTAAAAACAAAAGGGGGGAAATATAAAAGATTTTGTTTGAAAAATTCTCTCCATGCCTTTGAGTTTGGTATAATCTTTATTTTGTGTCCTGTAAGTGCTTAATTTCAACTTTAGCTGTAAACATTATTGATATTCTCAATGCCTATAGTACCTCCATGTGTGACTGGAAGCAAGAAACAAAGTACGATTTGTCGTGATGATGGGAAGAATCATATCATCGTGATCAGTCATGACGATCATATCATGATTATATGAAGGTAAAAATAAAAATTACGCCCATTATTTCTAGTTGAAACAATAGAGACAGTGGGATGAGATTCAACATCATCAACAACAGAGAGGGAGACGGATTATGAAAAGAAATGCATAATAAAATGTGTAAAAAGTTGTTTGTAAAAAATGAAATAAAATAAAATTTGATCTCTGTGAGTACCCCGACGGCTCTCTACTGAATCTGCCGCTGTAAGAATCATTGTCCCATGGATGCCTGAATAATTGTGTACCTCAAATACGGTACTAATCTAATCCTTTTGAGAAAAGAAACAGGATACAATTCCGATGTACAACTATGTGTTGTCATCATCATTCGTTTTTCAGTTTGTAAAATCCAATGGTTGTCCACCTCATCATTTGAAAGGAATGAGTAAGCAAAAATATTAGATTGTATGAGCATTTTAATAATAAACAAGACGAGCCTGAATAAGTAATTAAGTGCACCCATTTTTTCACTTGAAGCTAAAAACAAAACTATTCATTCACTACTTACTATAGCATTAGAGATGCAACAACCGAGCAAGGTTTGGGATTGGGATTTGGTTCTGGGAAAGAAAAAAACAAACAAACCTGATTTGAATTTTTGTCAAAAAATAAGCTGCCGCAATGAGGATTTCTGTGCAGCTGCTTTCTAGATCCTTTTTTTTCTTACTTTGTATTCAAGCCGACTACTTTGTCTGTTGCTGAAACTGGACATTTAAAAAGTAACTTCATTTCCATTTTTATAATTTGTTGGTCATCTTCTTGATTTGATCATTTTTGTATAATGTGATTCGGTTCTCATTTCACGTCGCTTTTTTGTGTCCTCGACTTGTCATACCTTTCCTTCATTTTATAATATTTCCCTTAAACTTTTTTTTATACTCTGAATCAAACTATTACGTCCATTATACTGTTGTATGTACATACTACTTTTTTCCCTCAACTCATTTCATTTTACAGTTTTGTCTACCGCCATTGCAAGTTACGGTTTTGGCGTTTTTTCTCCTTTTATTTCCCTTTTTAAATGTTGTACGCATCAGGAGAAGGCATGACTGCATGACAAAACGTGCATACCAAATATAGTAGTAACAAAAATATTTTTTTCCATTCTAGAATAGTTTATTTGTACGCACAATAAAAAGGTAGCACCATAAATAGGATAGACATAATACACTACGCTTTCCTTACACCACTGCTAACTGACTGCTCGACGTGATCCAATCTACCAAGTTCAAAGACGCAGTCATGATGATGACGTGAGGCGATATGGGCATCTGTTTAATCACTCATTCCCTACCTTATTCATTTTTGACACAGACAACATAGCAGCAGTGCACGTCCATACTTCCTTTGGTGAGAGCTTCATTTGTGACGATGATGATGATTATGACGATGTGAATGTGTGATACTGCTGACGAGCGTACAAAAATCAGTGGGACATAACAAATTTAACTTTTTTTATTACAATTCCCATTGTTTTTACTAAATCTTTTGATGGAACGAAACGATAACTTGAACTTGATGGGGTCTAAAGGGTCCAGAAGCGAAACTGTTAATACTATATGTACGGTACTAAGCCGTAGGTGCCATTCTCATTAATTTTCTGGTAAGTACCATAAAGTACGCTTAGAAGAAGGGGTCACTCTAACTGTAATTGTAACACTATCGTTATCGTAAATGCACTATCGACATTAGTAGTAGCATTCATCCCTTGTTGAATTGAGATGAAGTGAGAACAACAAGCAAGGAAAAAGTGCAATAAATTGTAATCACAATCAGTGAGTGGTATTATTATTATTATTATCGTTCGGTTTTCAAAAGATCACAAGGGAAAAAGTCATGTTATCATCATTCATTTGAAGCTAAAAGTAAGACGAAACTGGGGATCAGGTTTTTCTTGCTGATAATAATGATGAATCTTACGCCTGTGTTGTAGGTGACTAACCAATGCAAAGCAAAGTTGCATATGTAAATTAATTTCCGTCCAGAGGCAACATTTCAACTAGTACAATGTTACAAAAAGGCGCGATGGTGTGATTAAAGTGTAGCCATAATGGGGATCACGACAAGAGTGAGATATAAAAGATTAGAAGCAAAATAATGCAGAGGTACACTACTGTACTGGGACATTAAAAGTGTTCTGACGCGTTGAAAAATACTATACTAGTGAGTAGTGACCAGTAAGAAGATTCATTCCATTTCATGTTTTCTTCCCTCGCCTTCGGTTTTATTACTTTGATTATTATGAACTGAAGAACGGACAAAGCAGTGGCAGATAAGGTAAGGTAGTCAAGACAAATTACTTATTTCATTTTCAAAGTAGCAGTGGTGGTAGAAGCAGCAAGCGGTGGTGGTGATCTGATTTGGAGGTAGAGAGAGATCACGTCGGGGCAAAAATGACTATTTTTGATTGGAGACAGGTTATTATGTGCTTCGTATGCACAAAAATTATCTGTTGCTCTGTACTTGATCATATTTCACCTCTTTACACCAACTGTAACAACTTTTATGCAAGGGATAAAACGACAAGACAGAAGCGTCAAAAGTCGTATAAACAGAAGGAAATGTTGAACTACTGAGATAAAACTGGATTTTTTTTGTTGAATGATGTGCGTATATTGTGGTAGAAGTTTATACGTAACAACAATATATGACGAGAGTGACGTTCTGTTTTCATATAATTCGTAGTTGTTCTCTTTCTTTACGATTATGACCTGGGGATGGCGGTCAGATCCTTTTGATTTGATGGCTATAGTGCCATACCGGTTTATCCCACTCGCTCTGTTGTAGTAATAAGCGTGCTAACAAAAAAGCAGAAAACACAGCTATATTTTTCATCTTACCTAAGATTCCATATGATCATGAATGTGAGTGTGAATATATTCATGACGCAGAGAGCATTTCGGTAAGTTAAAATGTTTTCTGGGGTGCGTTGTCTAGAAAGAGGGAAAATGCAGGTAGACATATATATTTTTTACAAAACTGCTTACCATAATTACTACAACTATTTAACTTCCTATCACAGACAAAACTTTGCTCTGTGTAACTCAAATAAACGACAAGTCATGTTGTCAGCAAAGCCAATACATTTATACTAACAGCAGTGTATATATGTCGCTGTATCATAATGCCCAAACATCGAACAACTCTGTAATGAATTGTGTTATACCATCATACATCAGCCTTGACATCACGAGACACCAAATTTCTTTCAAATATGCTTGCACACAATTTGTGGTGAGCATTTGGTAGACAGCAGACATCAATAATGCAAGGGATATCCACGTCTTAGCTCCATTCTGTTTGAACAGTTCTAAGGGTTCTTACTTCCCGTCAACGCATTCTCTTAAAAATTCATCCTTTCTTTCTCTTTCTCCTCCCCTGTGCAAACCAACTACCAAACACATTTCTTCTTGTGTGGATTTTACTCTCACCATTTTTTCCCTCTCTTCATAATTACAAAACTCAATCTTCTTTTCTTAAAAGTGTCTATAAAGCCTACTACACAGACGTAGTAATAAGAAAATACTTTTTAGTGCTGTTGCGCTTCCTGTTTCTTCGAGGAGAAAAGCATTATAAAAACGGTTTCTTTCTACCCGACAGCTCTAATCCATCGTTTCCATAATATACGACTCGACTTATATGTGTGCGCGCGTGTAGTGTACTTGCAAAGTATTAATAAACGTATCTCCTTAATAAAAGTCCTTATAGACTTTTGTAGGCTCTATTCATTTATCTCTCTGACTAAAGAAAACTAGAGTCAGCCAAAAAAAACTAACGAACAGGCAACAGCAAGTTAACAAGTCATCTGCTACAACGGAGAAAGGGAGTATAATTTTTATGCACAAAAATAACACTAGTTGTGTACAAGCTTATACTACGTGGAAATGAGAAAACATTAAAAAACGAAGGAAACCGATTTGCATACAAACTAATCGGTTTTAGTGGCAGAGAATGAAGCACGTGTATGTACATACACACCCTTTCTCTCTCTCTTCTATACAATTTCTTTTTTTTTCTGAGATGAAGCATGAATTTATGTACATATTATACATTCATCTAATCTACACGTGCATAATATATTACACCTTGTAGAGGAAAATACGACTTGAGTGAAAAGAAAAGTAAACCGCTGCTGCTTCTACTCGTCTTATCTTAAGCTGGCTCTTCACAACTTTTTAAGAAAAGTAAGCATCTGTAAATTACAGTTGGGATTTAATCTGTCTTAAAGTCGTCCTCTCTCTTCCCTGCCACCACTACCACTCTCTCTCTCTCTCTCTCTCTCTCTCTCTCTCTATCTCTCTTTCTCTTTCGTTTCACTTTCCTTTTGGTGGTACGTATACTTTGTAGCTGACAAGAAAAGAATAGAAAATAGTATATGCTCCTTTTTCCTTATTATTTTTGCTTTCATTTTCTCTTACTTCCTCTCATCCCAATCATCATCAGCAGCAACAGCAGAGCACAGAATGAGCAGAATACCAAGAGACTAGATAAACATATACGAAGACTAGCAGAAACATCGACATATTCTTTAGCCTTTTTTCCTTCTATTGTTGATTTTCTTCCAGACTCATTTTCATTTCCTAATAGTATTTTTTTGCCCTTTCCATTTTCTCCATGTTTTGTCATCGTAATCAACGGATGGGAGAGTACTACGGCGTGGTAGTAAATAGAGCGCATGTGTTGGTGTGACGCTTTTTGATTATTTATTATAATTTTTTGTATCATATAACAGGTACCATATATGAATGAGAGGTGAGCTGCGCTTGTTTAACACCGAATTTTATCATGTAGTTTTGTTGTAAAAAATGTAAAGGATTCATACGACGTCGGTGTTTTCCTCAATTGTAAAGACTGTGTCCCGTCTCTTATCATACTTCATTAATAAAAACATTGCCTGTCTATTTTTTGTTCTTCAGTCTCCCTTCCTTTTGAGAGTACCAGGTATGGATAGAGAAGCAGGATTTTTTTCGAAGCAGAAACCCTTATGGAGCTCCTTTTTTACAAAGGCACAACACACAAGCATTTCTCGTCTTTGGATGCAAATGTAAGATCTTCTTTCTTAGAGCCCGTGTGCGTACAGCCATATACACCATATCACAATCAACTGCACACGTGCCCTAACTGTGCCCATTCTCTTTCAAACAGCAGCAGTCAGACGCCCGTCCGCGTCCGTATCCCTGGAACAAAGAAAAAAGCAAAGGTTTATCTTTCTCAGGAAGCTTTACAACAGTTTCTCATTTGCATACAGACAAAATGAAGAAATGCACCTCTCTTCTCGTTCCGTAATGAAGTGGTCTCTGTATCCATTTCCCTTCTGTCTCTCTCCTTTTCTTTCTCGATCTCTTATTCTGCCTTTTTTGTCCATGTAATGATAATAATAGCCGTATAATACAAACCCTATCAAGTGGAGGGTTGTAGCATTACTGTAAAGATGTTTATGCTTTTACTTTGTATTTTGTACTTCAGTGTGTTTTGCTTTCGTTCTCTCCTGATGTTGCCAATGTTTTCATCATTATCATCGAGAGCAGGAGATTTTTTTCTCCTTTTGTAAAGCTTGATTATGCAAATGAGTGAACAATACTCTGTTACAAAGTTTTTTGCTGCAGCTGCTTTTCTCTTCTCCTATTTGCTATCAGAGTAAAACGTAGGAAGATAGAAAGAATATCAAACAACAAGAAGAGGCAACGACTGTGAGAAGGGTAGACGATAGTAGGAGACAAGATGTACGATATGTCCAAAACAAACAATGATTTTTTTCACTCGCTCGCTCTATTTCTTTCTTTCGTTGTGCTAGGGTAAGTCTTTGTCTCAACACACGACGTTTTTTCTTTGTCTCTGACTTTTTCTCTCGGTGTTGAACTTCCCGTTTGATACTGTTTTAGTGAACGTCATCGCATCTAGAGACTATGTTTTCTATGTTCTAATTTGGCCACTTACGTAGTTGATACCAGGAGTCACTGGGGAACATTGAGAGTAAAAATCTGTATAAATAAAAAACAAACATTTTGTGTTTATAGTTTGAAATACAATAGAAATTTTACGCTCAAATATAGAAAAAATGGAAAAGAAAAAACATTACCGATGGAATTGAATTTAAGTTTATTTACAGTTTTATATTTTCGGCGTAGTTATTTACGGCAAAAGTACATGTTATGTCCAGAGACTTTACTGACTTAACATTTAATTAAGCATTTTTTAAAAAGCCAATAACTTTACGACCGCTTGTTTTGTTATTTCGTTACCACATTTATCTTAATTTAGCCTCTGGCAAACCAGACGTATATACACAATGTTTACACAAGATCATAGAATAATACACACAAGTATTGAATGTTATTCCTAAAAAATTCTGATTATAGCATGTGTACTAATGCTTTAGTTATGCATGATTAAAAGAATGGTTACAGGTTTAACCACATCAAAGTTAAAAATCACATACTGCTTTACCAAACGTAACCAAAATATATTTTAAGCAACGCCAATGTCCCATTGTGAATATACATACATATGTTTATCCCGAATACGCAACTGACCACAACATTATGTATCAGGAAAACGAGAAAAAGCATGAATAGATTAATGCATTTTCGGGGGTATTCTGGATGGTCATCCCTGTATGTAAATGTGCATATTACGTAAGATGTAGCTACAGCAGAGTACGTTTTCTCATTTCGTTTTCTTTGAGCTTCATAGTTTTTGACGACGCAAGCATCTGTGTCCGCCTCATTAACTCAAACTAATGAAAACCGTTCAACGTTCAAGTTGAAAAAGGAAGAGCTGACGTGAACCACTACCACCGTGGCGATCATCATCGCCATTCCGTTCCATCCGATTTAATTTAGAGTTTCTGTTCAGTAGAAAAAAATCACTGCTTTCCGGCTTTGCTTAAAATGGAACAAAGTAAACCTGATAACCAGCAAATGGACAAAAAGCTTTTTCCTAGCTAACTAAAAAATGAGTGAGGAACGAGAATAATCTAAAAATCCCCACATAAGTTATGCGCAAAGGAAAGCAAGTGGAAAATTTTCCGGGAGGAAAATGAACGGAACAATGAGAGAATACATAGGAAAAGTTGATTGACTTGCTGAAAATAAATGGATGAGGCATCAAAACTGCCTGCCAGCAAATAGGAGGTCCCACTCTGATTGTGGTTCTACTGAGATGAAGAGAAAAAATTAAGAGGATTTTCCCAAGCTCAGCGAAAAAAAAATGATGGCTGATTTTTAGAGGGTATTTAAAATACACAAACTGTTTGATCCCAAAAATAGTCGACGTAGTGTTGGCGGTGGTAATGGCAGGGGTCACTAAAAACTTCCAACTATTGTTACGTTTTATACTCAAATATTATGCATCTCTGATTAGACGGTCAACTTTGCTAAAAGGGAAGGGGAACTGTAATTTGGAATTCATCGCAGAGTAGTAAAGTTTTTTTTATCCTCAAAGTATAACGACGCTTTATCTATATATATAAAACTCAATTTCTGTTTGTCTGTGTGTGTGTGTGTGTGTGTGTGTTCCCCTGTAGCTTCAAAACCACTAAACCGATTGCAACCAAATTTGACACACTTATGCAGACGCTCCCTGGTCAGGTTTTTGTCAATGTTTGGAGAAAAATTTTCAATCCC
>JAHZNB010001466.1:0-24793 GCA_027744295.1 Callyntrura guangdongensis
AAAAAGAAAGCTTGGTCGGAGCACATTTAACTCCTCTTGTAGAACGAAATGTGTGCAAGTTATAGCGAAACCAGCAAGTTGAGTATCCGTTCTAGCTCAATAAACCTGTGTGGAACTGGCACTTGAAGACATAATAGTAGTTCAAACTTCAAACGAGTATACCTAATAGCAAGTTTGTTGATGGAGAAATTTATCAGATTAAGACAGCTTAGCTGGACACAAATGTAATTCCAATGCAGGTGGCTGGATTACTTACTCAGATATTCTGGACAGGACTAGACAGCAGCGTCATCATTATCATCATCAATACAATACACTCATGCACAGTACTTACGTCCATATAACATAAATATTTAAATTATCTCCGAATAAAGTTATGTTGTTATGTTGTTTCCATTAACTCTTGATTTACATAAAAGAAGATCCAGTATAACATCCATAAATATACAAGTTGAAACAAATGATGGCCGCAAAAGAGTGCCACCCAAAACGAAATCACAGGATTAAAACAAAGTCTATATAACAATTTTATCCCTTTATTTTCCTTTATTTATAGTACATGGATCGTTTTCGATTTATCGTCATGTTTTCATGCAAGTCTAGACCAAAGTTGGTTTTGCCAGTCCATTATGTATCACATGAAATAGCTACATGTTTTATCATGATCATGATGACGATGGTTACAGTTGATGACTGGGTTATTTTGTTGTTTAGTAGTCACTACCACGTCTAAATTAATAATCTATTTCAGAGGTAGGTGGTTCAATGCTGTTTTATGTTATTGTCACAAGGGCATAATTCCTCCATATGGATGTACGGCTATGTCCGTTCTGAAATGCTAGCTTATTCTCGCCTTATTGTTAGGAAAATGCCTAATTACTAATTAAACCATTCGCTTGAAAACACGACAGAAGCTATAAACCAAAACAAGCTACCCTATAAATCTTTCTCCCAATTTGTTGAAATGCCTGTGTGTTTTCGCAAAAGGAAAAGGGAATGTGAGGGAAAATATTAAAACGAGTTACAAAAAGGAAAAAAAGTAGAAAATATTAGGTGCAGTTTCTTATGACCCTGTCATTTTTTCTGCTTTTTCTGGTCACATTTCTACATAAAACACCTTCTCAAATTAGGCAAAATTTAGAAGAATACACTTTTGTGTGTTCCCCTAAGCATATAACTACCACTCCAAAAAAGTAATAAAACCCAAAACTCTACTCATTTTTTTATTCTCTTGTTAATATATGCTTCAACATATTACAACCACCTATTTTGTAAACTTCCAAAAAAGTCTCTCCTTTTCAACTATGTCCATATTCCTTTGTCTTTTCGACATATCCTCGAGAAAAATTCAGCCCTGGATTATTTAGATGGTGGATAAAACAAGTTAAAGCTAATGAATATTATAGCCTACGTAAGGAAAGGAGAAAAAAACTCCCATCTTTCTCAACTGTGAACATGAAACACTGACAAACAACGCTTGAAGATGACTGGACAACTAACAATAATATGAAAACATCATCATCACATCACTATCTTTCCTCTGATTTATCACCCTCTCTTCCTAAAAAAACGTCTTTATGTGCATAAGAATCTTTCCTGCTTCTTATTTTTTTGTCAGAGATGCTTCTTCTTCTGTTGTTTTCATTCCTTCCATACCAAATCATCGTCATTATCATCATATCATTATCTTCTTTCCCCGTCATCTAAAAAGTAATATTGTGTGTAAAAAGCCACCTTTGACTAAATTGAGAGAAGAAAGATATTATTATTATTGCTGCTTGTTCCCCGTTAATGCAGCAACTATCGCTAACGCAAAGCTATTATACATATGTAATAATATGGAGGTACATACACATAAAGGTATACATGCATATTACCTGTCCATTTCTTTTTATGCGCCTCATGTCCAGTTAAAGTAAGGCTTGTTTTATGCATTCATATTTTTAAAATGACTCAATAACCCTCCTTGCGCCTTCACAGATTAACTTGTCTCTCTGTAGCCGCTTTATGAATAGGGGAAGGAAAAGCTAGCTGTTGGTATAGGTGTAATATAGTTAATGCGTGTATGTACGCCAGGTAGACCGAAATGGATGTGGAGAGATGATCGTTAAAGCAGCAAGACTTTTCGGGCCTTGCATGAATTCATGCGTGTAGTGTGCAGTGCATCGCCATCAGAACCTAATTAGAGAGCAGGCAGACCAGGGCCACCTCAATATATTATAATCTCGTCTGATTTATAGCCAGAAATAATATAAAACAACTAGTCGCTCAATCGAACCCCCAAACAACATCATCATCCCTCCTAGTAAGTTAGTAGGAGACCAACGATGTTCAGAACGAAACCTACCTGACTCCCTGGTCTCTCTGTCCAAGAAGAAGGTTGTTGTTGTAATAGTATAATGCATGAACACCGTGAGTGTAACAACAGCGATGATGAGGATGATGATGATGATACACATGATCACGCAGGTTGCAGTGAATATGGTCACTCACTCATTTACTCAGAAAAGTTAACATATAATGCATTTTGCAGCCATACGAACCAGTGTGTATTGTATTGTGTATGTGTGCAGCCCACAGAGTTTAAATAAAATCTGCCCTGCCGTGGAGCAGATTACACGGTACAAGCCAACGGCCACGACGTAGTGGCCACAAACTCTGAAGACGAGTGAAGGGGAGCGAGAAAGAGAAAATCATCTTTTCATCTCCCGATTTTTCCATTAGCTTATCTAATAATAAGCTATAAGGAAGGTTTGGCTTTGACTTCTCTCTTTTACGATTTTAAGATGCGTTCGACTAGCCAAAACGAAGTTTTTTATTTGACTTGTAGCAACTAAGCTTGCGGGTTGAGAGTTAAAGAGAGAGAGAAACCCCAACTGAAATAAAGACATTAAGACTGTCGGGCACGTTGAGAATAATATGAAACATTAAAATTACATACAAAAAAAGCAACAACCCTTCAATTTCACCCTCACTCTGTACATTACAAATCACATCTTTGGCTCAATTTAAAGGTATGTACCTCCACGCTGAACACAGGAATTTTTAGCGCTGACAGAAAGAGAGAAATGAAGATTTTTATGGTGATTCACACGACACCTCATAAAAAGATTCATTCATTTTTTTCAGTTTTCATGCTCTTTTTTTGGAGATTTAGCCGTAACTAAAATAACTGTTTTCACTTTTAGAGTATTTTGCTCCGAAAAATATGATTACAGGTGAATTACAGTACAAAATATTCCATGTAGATGATGTAGACACAAGGAATATTGCTAGAGAACAACCCATTTTACTCGAATTATGTATTCGGTATGAAACGTTCTAATGTACATAATTTCAGTAATGCAACATATTTTCATTCTTTATCCACTACAATAATCGTTACTGATGTAGTCACCGGTAATTATTCTTTTGTGAACAGTGCATTCCAAAGTCAGAGGGGAGGACGTGCTCTCTTTACTTAAAACGGAGAAAGAAGGGTTGAAAGATCGCCTGATGCTGACCCAAGGTGCCAGAAAATTCTCACGCTGTTGCGAGTATATGACGGGAAGAATTATAATGCAACAGTAGACACGGAGTAGGTAAAATGCCGATGACAGGCGAACCTTGTTACATACAGTGTTTCGAACTTACCTAAGCCAAGCTGTGTTCTAAATAGCCAATAGCTGTACTACAAAATTGCCCAATTGATGGTAGTTGGCAGACGAACGTGTACTGCACGAAGATTGAGATATTCAGTGTTTGTTACTCCCTTGTCTACGGCAGATGAACTTGATGCGGTTTGGCAACACATCTAAAGTAATTCGTGTTTTTCATATTTTTATTGATTATCAAATCTGGCTGGAGGATAGAATGTCCTGTCTGCATCAAGATAAACAGTTATCCTGTCGACAAAAACCGCTCAGTCTGTGTTTACTCATTTATAATAGTTAGTATCTTAATACAGCTCCGTCTGTTACCACAATACAAGATACACACTTCATTCTCATGAGCTCATGAGTAACATTTTTGTGTCCTATTACTTCCAGCCTATTTAGCTTTCGCGGTACAACGACAACACGAGAGCATGTGAAATGCAGTGAAGAGGATGATTAAAGGCAGCAAATTCATAGTCGAGAAAGAAAATTCCTTGAAGATACACAAAAGGAAACCTTGAAGGACGATTGCTCGGCTCGTCGACTGCTCATCCTCATAATCATCGTCAGACAAGAGCTTCCAGTTGTTGCTCCTTCAAATCGCGTTTATATCACATGTTTAAAAGAACAAACTAACCACAATATGAAAGGTATTATGATTCCCTATTCAAGTTACACCGAAAATCATGACGATAACATTTTTTTGCTTCTTGCGTGCCTTAGCCAACCGATAAGACGCGACAGGTAGGCAGGTCTACAGTCATATTATATTCCGTAGCCAACTTCAAAGGGGAACGAATGACTCGACAAAACAAAAAATGTGTATCATAAATATATCTTTTATGCAGCTCTTCTGAATAAATAAAATAATAGAGGGATGATGTGCACGGCGAAATGCACACTATACCAACGATATTATTATTATTATTATGACTTTATCTTATTTCCTACAGGATCTTTTTTTTTTAAAAACGTTGGCTGACTTGCCTCACTTGCTCTTCTGGCTATTTTCGTTTGTGAAGACAGCAAAAATATATTTCTTTTATGTAATACACAACAACATGAATTGGTATATCCTTATACACCAGATCTAAAGCTCCATCCCGTAGGCATTCTTCTGTCAAAAGTCAAAATAATAATAATATTATGTATTCGATTGCATAAAAGAATGCTCACGATCAAGCAAAGGAGGAGTGAGCAGACATCAAAAGCGTTTTTCTATTTACAAAAAATTATTTTGGAATTTATCCCCTTTTCTTCCGTCCCCCCATATCGAATACTAATGGTAAAATCTCCTGAATTGGTAAAAGCAATATGAATGTTAAATAATATGACATTCTTGGTTCTGCTCTGTTTCGATTCAAATAAGCTCACAGAGCAGTTCAACAGTTGGCAGCAGTCAGCAGTGCACATAATCAAGTGTGTACAGTTATGGCTTTAAAAAGATGGGTACACATTACAATACACAAGGTTTATCTGAGAGGGAGACAAGATAAAATTGAAAAATAACCGTTGTTGCTTCTCCACTGATGTAAATAACTAGCCAGAAGCAATGAAAACACAAATAACTCTCATTTACACATTTATATACAACAAATCCTTAAGACAACTATTCACTAAATGATATTATTAACATCTATCAAGTTAAGTCATTAGATTCCAGTTTTTTACGTCGGATTCCCCCAACTGCTTTTTTTCTTTTATTTATTACACTAGTTTGTGGGATTCTCTGAAGAAAAACCACCCTTCCTTCTGCTCATAATTATTAATAACTTTCTTTTCAGTTTTCACGATACATGCCTTAAGTTAGGGTAGCGCAATGGTAGTATCTCTATTAAGATTCTTTGGGGCAGTTTTCTACCTAATTACCAGCATCATTATCAAATACTTTTGTAAGCCTTTTAATATCTGTCTGTCCATAACCTGTTCAGAGATGTTTTCTTTTCTGGTGTAGAAAAGCGATTTTGTGCTGGGAACCAAAAAAAAATAGGTAAGTGGATAATTTTTTTCGTGAGCTAAAGCGATTCTCAAAATGAACCAATTTAAAATTGCCTTAAACTAGGCGCAACGTGAAACTATCAAAAATATTTAGAGCTGTAGGGCTGACTATACTATAACATACATATCTGTACAATCTATACAGCAAACTACACTAGATTAGCAGCAACTACCATACAATATCAAAAATAACAAGTTAACCAGTTCTAAACAGAGCAGCTTATACAGCAAATAAGTGATGAAACTTTTCCAAGCATATGTGTGTAGTGAATACCTCCGATATTTTGAGGGAAAATTGGGCATAATTGTGGGAGACGATGATAAAGCCACTGTACAAAACAGTTAAAAGAGAAAACGGAACAATTTAAGCCAATAAAACAAACGCAGCAGCTGAATAAGATGCATCGCCACTCAACACACGTCACGACGTCACGACTACTTGCATTTTTCATTGCACAAATAGTGACCAACTTATTTCTCGTATCAAATTATTATTCACCACGGTAAAAATGACACCTCTCTCGCATCTTTAATAGTTGTTCCCAATCATCATGAAAGTAGAATGCCACTAACATGAATTTTTGCACTATGATGACGGTTTCGTGATATTTTATTGCTTTTTGGTTAGAATAACGCGTGTACATTACACGTTGCGTGACGAAAAGAGCGCAGACAGGAGTCGGGACACGGCCAACTTTAAAAAATATGTTTTTCTTCTTCTTTGTATTGCTTATAATAGGGATATCAAATAGTTTTACACAATAGGGCTCGACTCATCGCTACAAGTTCAATGCTACACATAACGAACGAGTGAAAAGATTATTTTGATTTTCGCCGTGATAATGGTACTAATAATGACGCAATATGCCTGTCTATTATAGCAATAGTATCAAAGGTATGCTTAAAAATTACTCACAATCAGTCAGTCATACCTGTACAGGTAAACCCTGTCCAGAGCGTCGTATGTATACCATAATATTGTGAGAAACTCTGCTTTGCACAGAGACGGAAGAACATGTACCTTTCTAGTAAAAAGCAGCACTGACTTATCTCCTTTCAATCTGCAAAACTGTGTTGTTTGGGTATGGCTCGGCCAACGTGCCGCTGCTGATGATAGCTATCATCATTATCATTACCGTGTGTGTGTGATGATATGAGGACTGAGGAGTCGCCAACGAACCAAGTTACTGCAAGCACTTGCCGGCAACTGTCGGCACGCTATAAGCTCACTAACTGTGTAAATGTACCTACATACAGTAATAAAATAAATCATGGCATGCATAGTTTGTCATAAAACCAGCGCAGATTTTGGTTTCTTGACGAGTTCAATTCTATGTTGTTCAAATGTTCAAAACTATTACTAGTGGTGGTGGTCTACCATGCATGAAAAAGTGGGGATTGCTATTTTTGCTAACTTTAGATCAAAATAATGAACACGGACCTTGTCTGAGAGAAAGTAAACTTGGCATTTAAAAATATCCATTTCTTTTAAGAAACCTTTTGGTATCAAACTTTAGAGTCAATAATCATGGAAGTCAAACTGATTTTTTTCTTTCTTTTTTCATTCGCATTCTTTTTGATAAATTCATTTTACAGATAGGTAGACATTTATACTCACCGTTGTTACACAACTTAAAGAAATGACTATTCAATAAAATATCTCCGCATACCGACATTGAATGAAAATTCTAGCAAAGATAGTCATGCTGGAGTGAACCTACTCCGCCACATTCCATTTCCCTTTGACCAGAAAGCTGAATACCTGTCAGTCAACTATGGTTATAAAGGGTTTTTTCCTATTATTGATACGATAAATAGGCTGCGTATTAGGTATATATAGATAGCTCTACATATGCATGCCAAACAAGTCTGTTATGTAATAAAATAAACCTTTGTTACATTCAAATCCATCAAACACAAGACATGCTGCAATTATCTGTATCAACATCATCTTGATCAAATATGAACAGCAAAAATGATATTTGGATCATCATGAATGAGTGAAGATGATTATGCTAATGGTAAACCATTTTACCACCACACGCAACGAATTTTACACCACAAAAAGTAAAAGAGTACCTACACACATACACCTCTACGTAAGGTAGAATTTCCAGTAAAAGCCATTATATTTTCCAGCGTTTTCTTCTATGATCTGTAAATACTTTCTGTCTTGGGCAATTTAACTAAAAGCGGTTTTGGTTTGAATTGTAACATTAGTAGACAGTGTACTGCAATACACGAGTGTCCTATAATAATGAACTTGTACCAAGCGATACGATACAACCAAGACGACGTCGACAATGTGGTTTTGTACATTTTTTTGTCCTGGTCAAAGTAGAAAGGATTTGTTTTGGAGTGAAGTGTAAGTAGTAGTAGGGGAAGTTGCCAGTAAGATTTTTATTACAGATATGATGAACACCAACTATACTACTCTACACACTTCGATTGAATGACAACGGGAAAAGTTTTACAAGATAAAAACAACACTTTCCAGCAGCAGCAAATCAAGACAAGTCATCATCATGATGACGATATAAAGTTGCCTCTTTTTGCTCTTCTCCTTCTGTCTCCACTCGCTTACTTCTTTTTTTTCTCTCTCTCTCTCTCTCTGGAGTTAGAATGGAAATCTAAGAAAACCGGCAAGATTATCAAGAAGACCACAATTACGTGGCATAATACATGCATAATATTACAACATCATACTCACATAAGCGCATCATCATCATCCCCCTCCTGACTGCTTTGTCCTTTTTCTTTGTAGATAGCAGTAGAAAAAGTTGTACTTTAACTATATACACACAAGTGCCTGCACAACCACCGAACCTACCCAGTCACCTAACCAGGTAGTCAACCTGGATGGATGTTTGTATCATCATCATCATGTTCCCATTATTATTGCTATTTCAATGAAACAAACCTCAAGCTGTTATCATAATAAACACATCCACATCTATACAGAACAACTTCCCAAGCTGTGTATTGAAACAAAACTCCCCTTTTTGTATATGTTTACTTGGACACATGCATACATGCTTGGCTATCAGTACATCATCATTCTATTCATTATTATATATACGGGAAAGCAAGAAAGAATTGAGGGAGCAGTGCTGTGGTGGATAAAGAAGCAGAAGCACGCATCAAACAACAACTTTAACTAAACCACAAGAGACTGAAAAGATGATCATCATCCCGTCTCAATAACTCAACTGTTTCTCTTCTCTACCTAATACATTTTTCTCTCGGGCTTGTTCCTCTTCTTTACAACAACACACACTTTGTTGCTTCTCCGTGGCAAAAATCAGGATTCTTGATTGAGATTGAGACATTAGCATATTTAATCCCTGGGTATGCACTTTATCTCCTCTCCTCTCTCCTCCACTCATCTTCTTCATCATCGAAATGTTTTTTAGCATTAGCATCTCCGCATGTACCAATGCACTTTTTGGCGTGCATGCGTGATGTCGGAAAACAGGAGAGTTAAGATGGACCAACCCTATATAATATGTTAATGCTAATGATCCCTATCATTATAGTGTAGTGTTTGGTTCGCCTTTTTGCTCAAGGGGTATATTACTATTACACCAGAGAAGAAAATGAACTGAGCAAAGTGGCAAGTAACACAATGCATTATTCGACAACAAGCTTTCGACGATGACCACAGGTATAAAGCGGTGTTTGAAGGCAACAGAGGAAAATGGGTTTCCTATGTTTTCGCATCTCTTACCCTGCTTGATGGCCTAATCAGCATTTCATTTGTATATTTGCAGGATAGATTAATTTTGTTCATTTTTGGTGAGTAAAGGCGAAAAAAGAATAAAATAACCACAAAAAATATTATCATTGCTTAAAAAGTTACTAGTTAAAATCATCATTTCGTTGGCAGGTTTGATTATATTTTCAACATGAGAGCAGTCAAAAAAACAAGGCAAACTAATTTTTGTATAACTTGCATTCTTAATTTCTCATTAATCATTCATTTTTGTTGCATTTCATTATACCAAAAACTGCATGCTATGTGGTTTCGTCGTGATTACAAAAAAAAATGTATATTGCCGTCATTACCTACTGACACGAAAAATCCTTTAGGTCAACAATAATTAGTTAATCCTCGAATTCCAATCCGATCCAAGAACAACAACGCAACAACAACGCAGGAGAGACTAAGAAATTCACCAAAAAAATATGGGCCGTGTTGTGTGCGTTATGTTTTTCATTTAGTTGGAACGACACTGTATTCATCAGTACCATAACTCTACACAAAAACACTAATTATGCCTGATCAGTTTGTAGCCGGTGCATGTCAGTGGTATTTGACAAGTCGACTGCTGCTGTTGCTGACATTTGAAATATTGTACAAATCCATGCTGTTATTGTTGTTAATGCAGTAGTCGTACTTGACGGTAAGTACATACACGCGTTGTATAGATACTCCTACAACAACGTAAGTGATCACTAAAAGTGTAGAAATATCACACAACGTCATTTTCATCACGACCATATCTTTGACAATGTACACATGTACGGAGCTAGTTTAACAAGAAAAATACTGCACGCACTGCCAAACAGAGAGTTTTTCTTGAGAAATAAAAGGATTTTGTCAGATAGATATACCCAATAGTTAAAAGTTGTACGTTGTATAAATACTAAGAATCAGACAGGGGGTGAGTCCATATTTTGTATATTATTCAGGAAAAAACGCTTTCACATCCTTGGCATTTCATTTTTAACTGATTCTTCGTCAATGGTACATGAACCATCCAAAAGGAAAATGAATGAAATACAAAAAAAAATGAAAATAACAACTGATTATCACAAAAGGCTAAAGCTATACACAGGATACGTTGAACTAAAACCAAGTGTCTTATTTAAAGCTGTTTTAAAGCATTCGAATTGACGCGTTGCGTTGTTATCTCTTTTTTGTCTGCCGTGGTGCAGTAGAGAGGAAAGGACTCGTAACCAAAAATATTTTGTCTCGTAAGTTTCCTAATTTATATGAAATCTGAGGAATTAGATGAGCACAGAGAAACACAATGAGGCGCATATGGAAATAATGAGTCAGCAGCACACAAAGTTTACTGATTCGACAACGGCATGTCAGACATCCACATCACCATGTGTTCACATTTCATCCGTTTCTTACAGGAAAATCCAAATTCATTCACGAGATAGTAGAAGAAGTATAAGGCCGTGATGTGATGAGATGACACAGTATTCCCGGTATTTTTTTTTCTCTTATTCTTTCAAAACACCGTATAAAAACAGGGAACGAGTTAAAAATACCGAAACTTTAACACATCCACGCCAAACTACTCCACACTCTACTTATTCATATCATAAAAAAGTTGTTCATTTTTGTACTTGTACCTTAAAGTACGAACTTTGTTAGGTAAAGTGGAAAAGGAGTGTACAGCAAAATGGAATCCTTTCTTTTTCCCTTTGGTAGCATGTCAAGATTGTAAGTAGGTACACTTTTTTTTACAAACTATGTATAAATTTGCTTCCAAGAATTCTTCAGAGCATTTCCGACTGATGATATGCATTCATTCACCAGACATCACTATATCATCATCATCACGATACCTTTCATTAAAAATCATATTATAGCATTTTTGGTACACAATGATGATTTTGTGTGTTTTGTCTGTGTCCTAGTACGAATGAGCAGTAATAGTCACGAACGTAATTTCTGATCTTTTCGTGCTCTTGCACTCATTGTCAAAGTGGTGCCGACCTATAAACTTGTGAGTATGTTGTTTAGCTGAAAGGTAATGCACAAGGTACAGCAGATAATCAACAGCCACCATGACACGAACAACAACGTACACAGAGCCAGCAATAGTTTTGCTAACAAAAAAATATATAAAACGAATATTCTAAATTCGTTCACTTTTGCATTACATATTATGCTTCACTTTAAAGACTCGTATTATAGCATCATTACACGCATTTTCCCCTTCATCAGAGACTAGTCCAATTATATAGTGTGGTGAGCAATTCGGAAGGAGATCAATCAAAATTCGGACTCGACAAATTTTCTCGAAAATTCGTCTAATTTGCAACTTGTTTTTTACATACTCGCTGGCTTACGGTGCCTCCCTCCGTGTACGTCTTTGGTAGAATTAACGACAAATGATGGTTGCCAAATATAAAATATTATCTCACACGGCACACACACCGACCAATAGAACTATCGTAGTAGTTGATAATAATAATATAGTTACATCAGGAGAGAATGATGAGGCACGACCAAACGATGCAAAACTACACCTATTATTATTACTGTGTTATTTTCAGCTCACCAACAACAACTCAATCAAGGGAAAAAATGTTGCTCATCCCATCCTTATCGTTTACCCTTTTCCAATGACGACGACGACGGCGGCGATGAAAAACTCTACACTCGACTCTCTCTCTGCATAGAAATATATTTTACGCACACAAGAACACCGACAACGATGACCACGACCACCACTGACTAACAAACTTGTATTTTTTCATCCCCCAGCACAACTCCATGTGTTAATATGAATAACGCGAAAAGGTAGGTAGGAGCCACCAAAATCGTGATAGCGTCCACATGTGGAACATATATTTATGTCTGGTAAATGATTAATTCAATTATTATGGCTTGTGAAATTGACGAATAAACAAGAATTCCTTTGATGACCACTCAATTCAGCACCAACACTGCAACAAACTATACAACCTTTTAACAATTTTTTCGACCACTTCTCCTCTTAATACCAACTATATCAAGTTTTCTGTACAGAGCACAATAAAAAATGGGATATTGGCGTAATCAGGAATTTATATACAGGTAAATCTACACACCACTGTAAAGCACCAATATCAATCGCCAATCGCAAAAATAATCCACCAAGAAAATTGGATTATCAGCAATAGCACCTTTGTTTGTCGTACAAAGAGAAAGTTAAAGGCTAAACATGTATGTTTTCAGTAAAATAAAACGCTGACGTATAAATTACGTGAAGCAGTTCAGCTTATTATATGTACTGTACTGTACAGACGCAACGCGTTCAACCTCTGACATATTGTTTCTCCTCTGCAGACAATTGATGCCAAGGTGAGTTGGACCGAGTTAAATCTTCCACGACTTTAGACTTTCTTTTATTCCAACAAACTTTTGAACGTTTAAAGACCGTTTATGGCAAATACTTTGCTTGATGATGTGTCACCTCACAAAACTTTGTTGTCCTGTTACGTGACCCTCTTAAAGCAGTAGCAGCCAGGTCAATATCCCTTTACTCTTCTCCATTTCACAACAATGCCAATGTTACGTGTCAAGTATGGTGCTGCTGTTCCTGCACCATACTACGCAAAATAAAAATGCTGTTGACGTTTTCGAAACGAGATACTCACAGTTTTAGTAATAACGATAAAATAGCTTGCCACAAACAAAATGAAAGTTGACGAAAACGATGACGATCATCATCAAACGAACTCTGCAAGTGGAATGATGAAGACACTTGGAAAGAATGAGAACTCAATTCCAATCGAGTCAAAAAGGATATATTATCCATGAGATGAGAAAAGAAGAAGACAGGCAACAAAATGAATACATATAGCAAACTAACTAAGCAGAAGATACAACATTTGCTGCTCCGCCTTGAAGGCACGAGCAAGGAGTTCGACCACCCAAGTAGGATTTGACTACCAATCTTAGTTAGTTTAGTGCAACATACCTCCGTGTATTTCTTTTCTCTCCTTCATATTATACTTACATTATTCAACATAAATGATGAAGATGATGTTGATACAATGTTCTTCTTGCTCTGCTCGTTCAGAGTGTAAAGCAAGTGAGAAAAGAAGTTGTTGCTGTTACGCGATTATATCCCTACATAGAGATATATACCTACGTATATAGAGATATAAACGTGGGCTTACTTTACTATTATATGCACAAGGCGCATAGTATTTTCTACTATTCGGCCATCCACCCGATATATACAACACGATATGTTACGATTCGATAAGTAATGTGACGTTTACATATAATATGTAGAGAGACTTTTATTTTTTTTGTTCTTGTGTGAGAGCTAGTTGTCGGTAGTAATTGTGGTGGTAAGTAGTAAAGCAACCTGTGTGACTCGTAAACTTTTAAAACTGCCAACTACAGTTGATGTGGATTTTAAGCCAAAACATACTCGCGTTTCTAATAATGCAGTGTAAAATGCTCTCTCTTTCTTTCAGAGCTTTTGTCTCCTAACCTTCTCTTATTTGACACCACCGAGGAGCAAGTAAATTTTTTTCTCTAAAACAAAAAGTACTGAAATGAAAAGAGAATGACATAAAGGAAATGCTATACAATAATTTGAGTGTTCAAAGTAGTACTAAAGTATGCACATGTGTAATTTTTCATAAATATTTTACAAACAAGGTTACTCTTTGCTCTTGCTCACGATCAGCGGGCATAGTTTTCCTCCTTGTCAGTTTTTTTCTTGTAGAACAGTACAGTCACTACTAACTGCTATGCGAATTGCGGAGAAAATAGCTATACGTGATGCAATTAAAGGAGTCTTCAAAATGTTTCCGTTTAAATTCTTCATTCAGCAGCAACAAGCAGAACCGATTATTATTATGCGTACCTCACGAAGGTGTCTTTCTTTGTGTAAATTATTATTTGAGAGGTTTCAATGGTATTTTTTCATTGTTGTCGGGTAAGGTTAATAATGTACAGTAGGCCTATACATTATTATGCGTACCTCACGAAGGTGTCTTTCTTTGTGTAAATTATTATTTGAGAGGTTTCAATGGTATTTTTTCATTGTTGTCGGGTAAGGTTAATAATGCACACTAGGCCTAGACCTAACATCTTATTCACGCAAGACTTGAAAATGTTTCAATTTTTCTAACGTTTCAAAGTAAATACGCAGACTTTACGTGTAGCGTGGAAGATAGAGTTGAATGGACAAGATAGAGGATAACATAATAAAGGCTAACCTAACCATGCCCAGTTTTAAACCTTCAATCTTCTAAGGTTATACCAGCAGTCCAGATACTCATACTATTTATCAGTAAACGTAGTATTTTCCTTTCTCAGAATAAGACTGCAATCGTAATTCCGACATATAAATATCTACCAATCTGCATTGTCTATTTTCGGTTTTTCTACTGTTATTATTATATTATTCATACAAAAGACGGTTTTGGATAGAACAGTGCCTTGGATGAGGACACATGTAGAATGCACCAGACACAGTATAATACCTACCTACCTGCCCAACTGGTGGAGGTGGACGTACACATTCCGGTGCCACGCTGTAGCAGCAGCTATCTTAAATTGAACTAAAAGCTCACCTTTCTTATAAATACACTCCACGTCAAAAGAAGTTACTATTGTTAAATATGGAGCATACTTACTATTATTTAAGCGAAAAGTCGACCACGGGAGAATGTGTAAACATATTATTAGTTTAGGCGAGACGAGGACGCTAGTTTAGGAAAACCTTTCATTTGATCCGCCACGGCAAAAGCGCAGACGCCTGTATTACGCATTAAAACACTCGACTTCTCCCCTCACTACTGCTCTCTCATCACATTGTTACTACTGCTGAAGCTAAAAAAGAGTTTTAAGTGGCTCATTTTCGTAATCGTTTCAATATAATATGAACATTTTGGGTCCCATTATTATGTAAAAAGAACTTTCAACGCTGCTTAAAGTTTATTAACTGACTAACTCACACAAGTAAATAATATATGCATGCATGTGCTCTGTCGATTCTCCATTTTAATATCTCTTCTGACTCCTCTCATTCATTGTATTGCCACTTAAAATGCTGAATGTTATAATTTGTATAGTTTATGATGTAGGAATAGTTTATCATTGACTGAACTTTATACAGCTACACAGATCATGACATGACACATGCAATGCAACATATTTCTATTTCTCCAGTCCCGTTTGTCACTAAAAACAAACACCGATTTTTAAAACAAATGACAATAAAAATTCCTTAAAGTTAAAATTAAGTTACCCATTCAAGGCGAACAACGGTATATTTTGACAAGCTGCTCTTGCCAGGAAAGACCAGAACTCCTGTGCTTCCATTGACAAGTTACTGAAGCTGTCCGTTAGACAACCCTCCATTTTGGAAAAAATGTGCAATCTCACGTTTACACATACTTACTACTATGAACAAACCTGCACAATTATAAACTAGGTAAATTAAAGATGTGATGTTCATTAGACACGGCACAATGAAATATCGGGAACAAATAATTGTTTAAAAAAAGATAACTGACCATTGAAATACTATTTACTGTATCCTGTTTGGTAAGATCACATTTGAAATTAAAAACGCCATAGAACTAAACCCTGAGTGACTAGCGTAGCGTGACTACTTCTCATTCACACATTTGATAAACAACTAACATGATAATATGGACTTCGAACGCCGGCAACAACAACGTTGACAAAAATTTCGATTTTGACGTCGGTGTAGTTTTACATATTTATTCATTGTTCATTCGACTGAATAGAAAACTAAATAAATGGAAATAACACAAAATTAAAAAAGTTTCAAAGTTCAACAATTACACGACAACGGCTCCAGGTAAGTCACTCCAGATACTTTGCATAAAATCATTATGTAAGTTAGCTATTATTGTCTGTTACACAATTAATTACAGCATACCAGAACGTAGTGTAACTGTGCGGTTGACTGTGAGATAATTTGAAGTAAAAAAGCAGAATTGACAAAAAATATCGTGCTGGTAAAATGTTATACTTAAAAGGTTAAACCAGGAGAGTTGACGTTGACGGTCAGGGTATTTCAAATTGTCAAAAATACAAATAATTGGTAACGAGTCCAGGGACTTTAAAAATATATATTTCCATACACTTATTCAGTTAAAGGTGCCGTCGCCGAAATTGTTGCTGATGAAGAGAAACGAGTTTTGTGATCCCCACGTGCTTTGGTTAACTCATTGAAACGAGATAAGGGCCACGATTACTGTATCGAATGAGCAGGTTTGCAATTATTTACAGTTTCTACATATTGCCCCATTTACACTTTCACTTAATTACATATACCTAGACAATTGCAATTTAATTAATTTTGTATTATGGAATGACACTTTTTTGTAAGCTTAATTCCACGAACGTGACAACAACTCAGTGGTTATGACTTGTTAACTTTTTCATGTTCATCCCACTGTTTTCATGCGTATCGGTGTGTACCCAAGTATGTAGGTAGTTATCATGCATTATCTCAAGTGTCTTGAACGTCATCTGCTACTACCAGCAGAGTCTTTCTTGTCATGTCACGCCGTCTGCATACTGGAATTGAGACGACATGCACTAAAAATATAAAATACACTTGCCTATGTGTATTTTAGGTACAATTTTGAGGGAGAATCTGTTTGATTTATCTAATCTTTCCTCCGATGATGTTTTGCTACCTCGTCATCATACGAGAAGTTTGGAAGTAAAACTATTGTAAAAGATATGTGTCTGCCATCTGTAAATCCGCAAGTTTAATGTTGGTCAAAATATTATACGAAATTGAAAAAGGAGGCTATTCAAGTACATGCAGTCAAGATGTCAGTAACTACTGTGAATTCTGTTGGGACATGACACGACGGTACTCAAACATTATTTTGCTGTAACAGGTGTCTGAGTGCGTTCTATCCATCTAGTAAGCCTAGTTGCACTTACATATATAATGAATACAGTATACCAAATCCATTATTCGCTCTTTTTTGTCGCAGTAAAAAGCTGTCTTGCAATAATTGTAATTACTAGACAGACAGACAGGCAACTTACTCATGATCAAGCATCTCCATCAACTATGCAAACAAATAGATTTTTTGGTATGCTGTTGCGAGAAAGACTACAAAATAAATTCAAGTTGACCTTGATTCCGAAATATTTTACGGCCATATCAAAAATAATTCTTCTAGGACGAAAATATGGCATCTTCAATTTATAAAAAAGCAGTGGGTATGATGACGATGATGATGATGATGATGATGAACCAACAAAATTATGATGCATCCATTCTAAATTTTTTATTGATCTATTGAGAGTACCTCATCAGCAAACACGCTACTTATGATAAGAGTTGCCCATCGACAATATATTGAATCGCTTTATGTATTTTAACCTTTCACTTCAACCAACATCTCTTCAACGCACATTGATAATATGCGTAGGAAACGGAAAATATATCCACTATTTCATTCATTGGCATTATTTCCAATTTCGCCTTTTGGCTAAGTTTTTTTTTCAATAATGAGCCATTGGCTTATCCGCACTTTTTCGCTTTATCCTCTCATTTACAGTACAAGTTATCGTGGCAAACTGCCTGATGTCTTTGTACTCAGTCCATGTTAAAAATGCAAATAATGCGGTCTTTTGCTTTAATTTTACCACCTGAGTGACTCAATCGTGTGTACAAACCAGTTTGAAATTACCTGAAGCTCTTCAAACAGAATAGATAAATAAGGCAGACAAACAAAACAAAAGAAACGACTATATCAAGTGAGCGCATCTTACTTATATGTTGTACTTGTACATTCTTATCTGCAATGTACCCTCTTTATTATCTACGTCTTCCTCTTCTTGTATCCGTCTCTGTTCAAATGTACACGTATCTTTCTAGTATTACTTATTATTTTTTTCCGTGGGCTTTTGACGAGTGTTCACCGCCACTCCGGCTACTAATGGTACAGAAAATGAGTTCTTTTCGAGTATTTTATGGGGGTTTTCTTAAAGAATGTACAAATGCTCCCCATCATCTAAAAGATTATAAAGACAACAACGATATCCTGTGAAAATTTCACATTACACGGCTAACGTTCCGCGTAACAACTTCACGTTTTGTAAGCAGACAGATCATTTTCTTTAAATGATGTGCCAAGCACCTCGTATTAATTGCATTAATAATGTTCTTGTTGTGACTTGGACTGTTGGCCAAACTTGTACACGTACAGTACACGACACACACACTATCTCTGAAAAAAATACAAGCATATTGTGTGTACATTATTTGTGAGGTGCTCTTTCTTGTGCGCGGCTATGCAATTAAGGTGAAACAAGGAAACTTCACTTTTGCATTATATTTTTTCCAATGATAGCAATACGGAGAAAACTGCATGTTTTCAAAGGAGCCAGCAAAAAACTACTTTGTTAGAAAGAAAACGAGGTAAAAAATCACATGACCAAAAAATTTATTGCATGTAGAAAAAGCAGCACAACAGCATGACGTTATTACAACTTACAACATTTCACTACTACTTATACTGGACCTTATTTCGGTAGGTAAAAAGAGTATGGAAATTGTACACAAAGAAAAAAAAGTAAGATGCAAGTATGATGATGGCTACTATGACCAGCCGACTAGTTACTCTATTATCATTGCAGGTTTTAATTAAACTACTTTCCATCTTCATAACTATAATTATCAAGCAATTAAGAAAAGAAATCCTCCTGTACCACCTCCGGCAAAACATACAGAACGATTACATACGCGTATCTAGTCTGAATATAAAGCACTGAAAAAAAAAACAATCATCACTACAACACTAATGCTACCGTCACGATTTATGTAGTACAGAGATGAATACACACATGGGCATGGAGTATCATCGGTGAGTAGTAATGTAAAAGTTGTATTAGAGTAAAAGCATTGATCTTCTCTCCCTCTCTCCCTGATACTTTTTCTTTAGATACGCAATGAGGTGAAACAATTTGAAGCTGGAAAGCATTGTTTAAAATGCAAATAATGCAACTTAATAACATACAAGACTGTAAAAAAAACTAGCATCTGCTGCCGTAAATTGTTGTTTTTGACTAACTACATCTGGACTGGTATTGAAAATATATATAACATGTATGCTGTTTAGTACCTAGATAGATTTGCTCGTGTAATCTAGTTAAGTATCATAAGTGTAGCAATTACAATACTTTCTTAGTCATTTATAAAAAGTTGCACACACGGTCCTACTCGTTTGTGTATATTCGGTTTGTGTGCAGGCATCTTCTCATACCTAAAATACATTTTGAATCCGGATCCCGCATATTCAGGGCTACGTAGCAGTCCGGTTTAATGGGCTGACGGCTCGAGTGTCTAGAAATTGCCGGTGGGTTTACAACTGAGTAGTCAATCAACCGTTTACAACTTACTTTTCTCATCATCCGAAAAATACGCTTGATTGCTACAGAAATAGGTTCAAGCCCACCTTTTCTAGGAACATGCAAGTCAACAGTACATATTATTTGCTGTTGGCTGTCTACTTACTACACTCTATATTTATATTCCGCTTTTAAATTTTTTTGCATGTTCTTCCAACCCAAAGCTGTAAAGAAGCCGTATAGCTGCATTTTATGAGGGAAGAAAAATATACGATGTTGGCAGTGAAATTGAAACACAACAAGGGCGAATACAGGTCAATAATTTTTTCTTATCCAGTGTATTCATAACAAACTGCATCAATGCTCTTGAGTAAAAAATGCAACCTCGAGAAGAATTAAAAACGCATCAGATGTCTTTCGATTTCCCGCTACACAAGTGCTAATCAACGGTAGAACCTTCAGACATTTTTGTTACAGCAAATCGTGCATATTTCAGAGAGGAAATAGTAATACATAAAACTAGTTAACTGTATTGAAGGAATGCCCGAGTGCAAAATAAATTCTGCGTGCACTTACCCGACAAAGGCTACTAATGTCAACACGGGAAAATACTTGTTTATGTGGGTAAATAGCGTTGTAAAATCCTATAGNCAAAATAAATTCTGCGTGCACTTACCCGACAAAGGCTACTAATGTCAACACGGGAAAATACTTGTTTATGTGGGTAAATAGCGTTGTAAAATCCTATAGCATTGCCGCATTTCATTGTCGTTCCATAAGTCACTAATCATAATCATATCAACTATTATGCACAATGCCATTGGTAAATATAAAATGACATAGGGATATATTGTGTTATACTACGGGACCTGCATTTAATGATATCAATTGCAAATTTTTTTATATGAGAAAGTTCCTGTTCTTGTTACAGCTTTTTGCTTTACTGCTGCCGACATGTGAGTTCTGTTATACTAGACGAGAAGGAAATTGCTTCGGTGGCTTGTACCCCAACATATTACATTACAACAGTGATACTACTTAACTGTTTTACAGATATTCTAGTCGTCGTCGTTGTCGTGAGTAATTTAAAATTTATGAAGAGATCAATTATGACTTTATACACAAGCTTTATTAATAAATGAGGATATGGATTCATGACGCATATTATAGTAGTCTTCATCAGTAAAATTCATTTTACAGGATACATTTTAATTCAAATGCTTTCAAACCTGTGAGCAATGTCTCCTATAAAAGCAGTGAATAAAACGACTTCTAGCCACAAGGAAAATATAGAAGGTCGAAAAACTCAAAGTAGCATTTTTCGTCTTTCGGCTATCATCATTAGATTCTTGTGAAAGGCACGGTATGCTGCTGCACGCACACACACACACATGCCTTTGTACTTATCCTACTGGTCACAATCAAGCCCAACTACTTGATTGAGAGCATCATAAACATCAATATTACCTGGTCACTCGAGACAAGTAAACATGACTTTTATGCTGGTAAATTTTGTGGAGAAGTTGCAAAGAACATAATATTTACAATAGTAAACACAGCAGCAATACCTACCACCAAACCACCACCACCAGTACTACTACTACTTTACTCCATTCCACTCCTCGCCTCACTCATTGTCAGTAAGTAGTTAGTGTAGCAGTATTTTATTCAATTTTCTACCAACCAACTTTCGGCAAGCAAAACGCAAACAATTTCGGCATGGTCGTATAACAGCTGGATGCAATTTTTATGCTTGTAGCTGGCTGTTCCCATCTGAGAAAAAAAATGGTCGGGATGATAACAATATTTTGATATTCAGCACGAGAAACGGATTGGATTTTGGACTTTATGCCAACAAATTAAAATTGAGACTCAAAAACAATTATCTTCTTTCGTGCACTTGGTTTAAAAGTCATGATTCCTGGTGATCCTACAATACCAACCAGCGCCATAAAGTGAGAAAGCATAATCTAGTTTATAAAACGGTGTAGCGGCACGTCGTTTGTTCTCCAAAATCAATTCCTTACGTATTGTTACTCGGGAATATATACTTACACTATAATCTTTACCCATGCATTCAATGTCTTACCCTAGCATGTCATGATATCGGAACCAAACATAATAATTTTCTTCCATGGTCTCTAAAATACAAGCAGTGCTCATGCAACCACCATCGCGCGCTCTGCCAACCAACTTAACTGCTTTGACGATCCGTTGTAATGACAGAGAAAGGAATCCGACAGAAAAGGCGTTTATAATTTACAGTGCCGTATGCATTATCTGTATCACGCAAACGCCAGAATAACCGACTAATAAAAAAGTGTGTACCTCAAAATACAGTTGTATTCGTGGACAGTATCATTTTTCCGATGGCCGTGATTAGAGGTCAACTCTTATTACAAACCATGTATTGGATAGTTGCCTACATACTCACACCATATGAAATCCTCTGGATTTTGTTGGTTTACGTGGACAGACACACACACACGCAGGACACGAATTGGATGGATATGTAATTCAGTCAATTTATTATTTGAGACGCTTGTAATTGGATACACTACCCAATGCTTGCTTTTTTTTCTAGTGATTATTTACTTTTCGCCAATAACCAGAATCCAAACCGACAAAATGGACAAGACAAAAACACTCAGAAAAAAATAAATGTTCAATTTACCTTATTTTCCGCGTGGTAGTTAGCAGAGTGTTGTAGCTCGGCAGAGATCATTTTACTTTTTTGACAAGTCATGGCATACTAGTCATAAAGAAATGAGTGGATATGCCGGTTATTATATCATTTACGATGATACATCCCTGCCTGGCATGTCTTCGCCGAAACAATTCAACGAAAAGTAGAAAATGTATCATTAACCACAGATTGCCCCTTGACTTTGACCAAAACATCACATAAATCTAACCCTTATGTTCGCTGCGAAAGATTGCAAATTAGGATGTGTCCAATATACTAGAACTTGTTGTTGTAAACACAAAATAAATGATTTCATCAACCCTCTTGTTCTCTCCATGATCACATGCCATCATCCCAAGCTATATATCTAAACTCACACTCAATACGTGCTGTTGTTGTACAAAAAAATGAGCATCTTAAACTATGTGCGTATCTTATCAGGAAAACAGCGTCTATTTTGTTTGCCTCATTTTCTGGTTCATTTACATTTTTATGTGTTATTACCAGCGCATCTTTTCGTAGAGAAGTCAACAAGTATCTCGCCATTTCTCCTCTGATTTCATTCCCTGAAGAACAGATAGAGTTGTTCCTGTTGTGGCAAAGTCGTTGCTGTTCTATAAGCACAGGTTTATAATATGACTGTGTAGAAGAGAGAGGATCTACTCCTTACAAGATTCTAGATGCTCCTAAACATATTCAAAGTCAAAAGTGTTGCAGAGATCAACAAGTTTGTTGAATCCACGCCACACAGCCATTGCCAATTGTGTGGTGGGGATGATGATGATCACCACACCGCACACACATTACGATATTGCTTTTTACACGTAGCGCTTTACTGCAAATTACATGACCACCTCAAAGGAATATTTTTTTCGTGTAAATTTTCTTCGAGGAGGCTCTACCCTTAATCATAGATGTTAGGCTTAGTGACGTAATCTCACTTTTAGAGTAGTTCATTGCTCAATTTGCTTTCCTGCCGGTGGGCAAGACAGTTTGTAGGATTAAAAACAAATCCAAAAAAATGAATTGGCTTTGCTTGTACCTTTGAATTATATGAAATAATTTTACTTTGAATAATAAACAAAAAGGCATCTACAAGCTAGCCAATAGCTCGGAATTGTTTTTGTCTTGTGCGTTCGTTCTTCGGTACACAATCAGATTTTCGATGTCAAATTCCATAAAATTTATCAAAGTTATACATTCAATCCGTCCGTACAACAAGTAGTAGTAATTTAGACAGGACAAGCACTATTGGTAACCCAGCCCTGTTGGTTTTCTTCAAATCTCCGATAATGAAACAAGTCTCGTATATTCCCACCAATAATACGCCAGGAACTGCTTTACATTTGTAAAAACTTATCTCTTATATACAACCTTACTTTAAAAGCATCGCCCTCTCACAGTACGTGTTTTCAATTCCATTCCAATACAGATAAAATTTACACGTAAAAATTGTAAAAGATGAGCCGATGGGAAGTTTGATTTTGTACTTTCAACTTTGGCAATCGTCCCGCATCTCACGACCAACGGCAGCAGCAACAGCAGCAACGACATGGGATCCAAGTGCCAAAAAAATCATTTTTAACTTCATCAGATCATTTCTGTTGAGCTGCACCCAAAAGTACGCGCATATTAGGAACGCTCCTCTCTTATGTCTGCACGGATTCCGTTTTCCTTTCTTCATAAGGCCGTCATAATATTCACATCATTCAAAATACACCACACATTTTTTTTTCTTCGAGAATAATGTTAATTGTATATATCTATATGCAAAAATGTAGATTGAACGTAAAAGCACAACTTTTCTACAGAACAAGCTCGAACAATATAATTCTTGAAAAATATTACGATTTTACAATGGACGTGACAGGCAAGTGTCTGAAATAATCTTACAGTTGATATTTGCATCATACAAATGTTTCTATCGCCATCATTTTCTTGGTGCACAAAAGAACATCAACTTTATCATCATCATTCCAACAAACAGCAGCAGCTTCTTTTTGGTGTGGTGGTGATGGTAGTAGTAGAAGAAGGCCAAAAAAGAATTTATTCAAGTAAAAAATGTGAATATTATGATACCCTCTTCACGTAATGACCAAAACGTCTTCTTAATGTCTAATCATTAAAAATATGTGAAGCTACTAAAAAGCGTTTTGGTAATATGTGTGGTTCGTGCAAAATTTGATGACTTGATTTCGGCACCCTGATGCGATCTGCTCAACAGGTGGTTCTCTCTCTCTCTCTCTCTCTCTCTCTTTTCTACTTGCCAGAGTTGTTAGAAAGGAGACTCTTCTATAGAAAATGATGGAGAGTCATCATCATTGTATCTTTTATATATGTACTTAACTCACTCTGTAGCTCTTCATCATTCTCTAT